>VWZU01003218.1:48641-80485 GCA_013397095.1 Sterrhoptilus dennistouni | reverse complement strand
GCTGGTGTCATCCCTGCCCAGTGACGGTGTCATCCCTGCCCAGTGCTGGCACCATCCCTGCCCAGTGCTGGTGTCATCCCTGCCCAGCGCCGGCACCATCCCTCTCCATTGGAAAGGGGAGTTTGCTCTCCTCCCTCGTTCCCTTCGTCATCTTTTCTGCCTTTGTTTGTCCAGAATCATTGGTATAAGAGGAAGGCTGTAAAACATCTCCCAGACGGACTGTAGCTTCTTTCTCTCTAGGTGCACCAGTGGGTTTTTTCCCCTCCTGGTGACCTTCTGGCTGGTTCTGGCTCTTTCCTGCCCAATCAGTCCAGCTGTTTCACTACCAACTCGAACACTGGCCACGTTTTCCGACCTTCTTCCCATATTTGGTTTTCAGATGTCCCCTTCATCATGGACTTGGGGCTTATATGCTTTCAGTACATTTAGAGCATTCTGCAATGCACTTTCTTCATAAAATATGAATATCTTCAGATTTAAACACTCTCATTCTTTTTCCTTACAGATTTTTTTTTTCCTAATTAAGCTACTTTTTTGCAGCTAATAGTGATATTTCCAAAAGAAAAGCTTGAGAAGCTGGAGCAGACCACTCACTGAAATCTAGCAATTGTTATTATAGAATTCATTATTCTTCATGTAATTTTATTCTGTTCTTGTTTGATTTGATTAGAAATGTGAAACTGGTTGTAATATTCAAAGCACTTGTTCTTCTTTAAGCCTTCTTCAGTGCTTAAGGAAATGTAGAAAAACCTAGGATTTTTTTTTTTAGCCTGTATTGTTTTCTGCTGGTTTTTTGCCTGTAGATTTCAGAAACCTTTGTAAGGCAAACAGCAACTGAGTATGAAACATGGCAATGGATACACATGGCTCTGATAGTGTGAAGTCTCTAAAATGTGCCTTGTGCAATACCATTTCTGTACACAAATGCAAAATCCACAAGGTTATTATTTCTGAAGAAAAACAAATGCAAATAGGGCAGATTTGCTACTATAAGTATTGTAATTTGCATGTCTAGATGAAAAGCTAGGAATGTGACAAATTTTGCAGATATAAGTAGAAAGTTCAAATGCTTTCTGATGTTATTGCTAAGATTTCTGAGTTATTGACTTTTATTTTTGATTTAATAATTTTTAATTTTCTCCAAACGTATGTTCCCATTACTGACTTTAAAGTATCTAACACAGGCTACAATTCAAATTGTAGTGAATTATGCTAAACATTATACTGTACTATTTTACATTATTCTATACTTAGGATGGTGAATCCCAGATTTTGAGGCAAAGTACATGGTGTTTTTATAATTTTATGTTTTTCCTTTTATTTCTTTGTACAAAGCTTTGCTCGTTGACTTTCACTTTTGCAAAGTCACATATTTTAGCCAGTGCCAACTTCCTTTGCCACATTTGCATTTGATTTGTGCTTTTTTTCCAAGATCATATGAGGTGATTAGTGAATTGACTAAACTATGTATCTCTTTTCCATGTTTGCTTTTAAAGTAGTGGAAAGAAGTTGAAATTAATCATCAGCAGTCTATAAAGAATTTAACCAAGTAACACTTCATCCTGAGGTGCGTTTTTATCACCTGTATCAAAATGTATTTATGGTGTCCTTCTCAAATGTGTGTTCCTCTGCTCTCTTGCTACAATTTATTACTCTGACAAATATGATGAACGTTCATGGCAGCATTGAGGAAGGGCATTCAGCAAGGTTCACTCAATCTCCCTGATTTTACAACAGCAAAGTTCCACAGCAGAACTGCATCTTTAGTGATTTATTATATTGTAGCACTGATTCTGTGACCCATTTCTGCTGTTGTGATCTGTCTTGGGCTCCCAGGCATTGTAGGGCACACCTCCTTTGCAGTTTTGCCATTGGAAAAAGAGGGATGTAAAGACGAGCAGCCTTAATTCGACCCTGAGTTTCATGGGTCTGTGCCCTGGGGCAAGGCACTGGATGAGGACATTACTTCATTTCAAGGAGTGGAGCATTTCTTATCCTTGAGTGGCACCCAAGCATCCAATAATGTTGTGGGAAGACAGAAAAGAGCAGGGAAATTCGGGAGATCCATTTAGTTCACTGCTCTGGCAAAAGCCAGAAACAGCATAATGTGGTACCAAACTGATGGCATCTTGCTGTAGTGGTACTGACTGGGTGGTGATACAAAGAAGACTTTTTGTCTGGTGGCATCCATTCAAGTGCAATAGCCTCAAACAGCAATTTCAGCATAACTTCCCCCATTAATTTATTATTATAACTATAATTATATTGTTTTAATTTTAATTTTAAAATTAATTTTAATTGCAATTTAATTTTTATGCCAGATTGTCTTTGAAATTTTGTCTATATTTCCCAATCCCCTTGCTGAATTAAGCTATATTTGAAACTCTTCTAGTGAAGTATTTTTACCATCTGCTCTCTGTAGCAATTATTCAAATTATTTGCAACCCTCTGTTCCAGCAGGGGTGAATCTAGCACAGATTCCTGACTGCAATAGATTTTTGCCCTGCAATATACCCCGGCTGGTACAGATCTGTAATTCTGTGGGGTTGGGTGGCAGTGGAGGGTTATGCTTACCTTTCCAATTATTTCAGTGTCTGTCGAACAGAAAATCATAATCTCTTAGATTTTACAGAATGAATAAAGAGAAAGAGTGGTTTTTAACGTTCTCCTTCCTTTATAATCTCAGACTGAACTCGAATCCTACAAATCCTGACTACTCTAAATTTTTCACAGCACTGAACAAAGCTCACCACCTGCCTGCACTGGCTATTCCTCCTGTTACTGAAAATACAGGCCCCTTTTTGTTTTGCTATGATTTAGGCGCTGCAGTAGTCTGCCCTGCCTCTGCTGATATTCACCTGACTTAACAAGAACAATGATTTTCCTACTTCTTGCCCCATGTCACTTTGTCATAGTAAATCGGGGTTTTTGAAATGCAAACCTAAGGTACTCAAAGCATCAATGGATCTGCATAAACACTTTATAGTTTAATTTTTGTGAAAAAATTAAAAGGAAGTCAGGAAGAATAATGTGTATATAACTGAAAAAAGCACCCTTAAACTGCCTTAGAAAGTGCCACAATACTATAAAGAGGTAACTAAATACCCTCCATGGTGATGGGCATACATGTCAGCTGAGGGGTATAGGCAGTTCTGGCCCATTTGTGGCCTCTTCAATTAAGGAGACTTTAAGAACAGTACCAAAGTAACTTCACAGCTAGCAAAGATTTTTTTTTTTTGCTTTCAGCAAATGTTTATTCACTTTATAGACAGACATACTTTCAAACCAACATGAGAGCACTGTGCAGCCTCCACCCTGCCCCAAGTTTCTAAAGTTGTGTGAGTGATGCCGTAGGAAGGCTGACCTGAAACAGAGACTGGACAGAGCTAGAGAATAAAGTAGGTATTTATTGAAAGGCCTCCAGGGTACCACTTGGGCAGGACAAGAGCCTGACCAGGGCTACACCCAAGGTGGACTAAGAATGGTCACAAAATGCCTGACCAGTTATGAGATCTTACATTTTTATAAGTTTTGGTCCACTTGCATATTGGGGTTTAATTGTCCAATTACAACTACAAGTTGTGAGGTCTCATCCTTCTTGTTCCTCCCTTCAGTCTGCCATTGTTTATGCTCTTGGGCTGAAAGTTGTCCTTGGTCTTTAGCAGGAAAATAATTTGTTTTGTCTACCTATTCTATGAAGAGTGCATACTAACACTTAATATGAGGCTCAGAACTACACACCTAAGCAGCACAGAATCTGAAAAACATCAAAGCTAAAACTTAAGGCATCATTTGGACCACTAACACAATGTCCAGGCCCCACAGATGGAGAAAATGATGAAAGATTTTAAATACAGAAATACGGTTTATGCCATGTACCATGAGAAAGCAGGATCACCACTGCTGCTCTTCCTTTTCTTATGGCTGTTATGTGTTATAGACTTATAGCAATGTTTTTTTACTACTGACTGGGACCTGGCTTTGTTTATCTTAAAGAGTTTTGACCTCTTTACATTTTGTGCAATGCTATACTTGTACTCATGAAACATCTGTCATAAGTGCCAGGAGTGCACAAGAGACACCACTGCTGCTTTGATAGAAATTTCAAATGCAGGGAAGTTTTATTTCACTCACTGGTCACATAATCATACATACTGCATACTGCCTCACTTTTATGGAACTCAACTGCTTTTGGACATTTGGACTTTCGCAGAGTTAAAATCTATTTAGATGGCATCATCAAAGAGTTACAAGGCCAAGGGAGATTTGCCTCATATAAGGGTCTTAATCCTCAGAACAGAAAGCCAGCCTGAAGCTCTGTGGAAGTAACAAAAGCTCTTGCTTTTAAGTACAAGGCGAGCTTTAGCAAAGATGTTACACGGATGAGTCCAAAACGCTGGTAATTTGCTTTTGTGTGGTTGTAGGTTCTGAGACACTCATTGCAAATCTTCTGAGCAGACCATGTACTGCCTGGAAGTAGAAGAAGGAGTATGAGCTCTGGCTCCATCTTCAAATGGGCAAGAGGCTGTGGCTACGCCTGAGGCTTTCAGTTACTGCCCATTGTGAGGCCACCAACAAATTTAGGAGATTTGAATGTAGTTCTGAAAGTAATAAAAAGTAATTCAACCCAGAGAAAGATGAAGGAGAGAGACGAAGTTAAAGCCCAGCATGATTGGAACAGCATCTATGGGTTATCTAAATATTTAGATTAGGTGATCTAATGGTAAATTTCATGAATCTTTGTGTAAAATATTTCCTTAAGTTTATTGCTGTATGAAATTGTCTACAGTCATATAATGAAGTGGAAAAGTTTCCACTTTAAAAGGTTTCCACTTGAGAATATTGGTAAAAATCATTGTCTTTTCAGTCCTTACAAAAACATTTAAAACAAGGTGATTTCCCACTGGAGTTTTCCTTAGCGGAGCACTAAACTCCGTATGTGTAAATGCAGTTTGTCTCAGGGCTCAGCTTCAACTAGAGTGAATTTTCTTATCACACAAAATTTTCTGAGTTTATCTTAGAATATCTTCCACATCACATCTGAGTGAGTCAGAGGCTTTTCGAGGTGGTGGAGAGAGAAAGAATTTCTGCAGTTTAATAAACAGCTTGTTGATCAGGAGGGCTATGTGAGAGATCAAAGATTAAGTTCCCATCATGATTTGTAATAGCAGTTAATTCTGGATTTCAGATAGTCCAAAGGAGTCTTTGGTTGTTTGTGGTTGAAATGTTCACTGTCTTCTTATTTTTAGCAAAAATTTAGTACAGAAGCAGAGAAGCCTTTTTTTTTTTTTTTTTTTTTTTTTTTTTTTTTTTTTTTTTTTTCTACAGCTACTGTGTTCTCACCTAAATCTTTGCCTTGGTCTAACAGCACATACACATCTCTACCTTTTTTTTTTTTCTAATGGTGTACATTTACTGTATATTTTTTCTCTTTCAAATTGTCCTGTTTCTTGCACCTCCTCCCTTGTACTTTCCAGGTGTCTCCTTTCATGATCTGAAAGTGCTGCTGAATAAAGATGAGCCAATAGTTAGTCCAGCCCCAGACAGTCTTTTGCTCGGGTAATTACTCGGAACCAAGCAGCTCTTAAGTGCCCTGACTTCCCTGACTGAGATTGACTGATGGAAAGATTAAGTAAGGCAAAGATTTATAGCCAGCCTAGTAAGAAGAAAGCAAAAATGTAGACTCATTTAAATAAGGTGATTTTGTTGGTTGGTTTTTGTTTTTTTTTCTTCTCTCTCCCCATACTGTACTGAGGACACATCCTGAATGTTATCTGAAGCCACATAGATCAGAGCCAAGCTCCTTTGGCTGGAGAAGTGAGCACCCTTCCAGCCACTCCTGAGTGGTGCTGGAGCTGTGCTGGTAGTGCTCCCACAGCTGATAGAACACCTCACAGGAGAGCTAGCTTAAAGAAGGAATTTTACCAAGTCTCTCAGAGAACATAATGTAATTCTTACAATAAAGCCAGTAATTTAGATTTATACCTGACTTATTTGCCTTGGTTTTTCACTTGCTAAAGATATTTTCTAGTATATCTTGGATGACATAATCCATTTAAAACAAATGAAATTGGCCTTGAAACATTTGTCCCCATATTATCAGTATGACCACAGCAGATTCTGGGTAATTAATAGGAACATTTTGAACAAAAAACCCCAAACCCTACCATAACCTCATTTATATATGGAAACACTCATTATAATCCTTGCTAAAAATTATTTAATAATTAATATTTACATATTAAGATCCAGATCTAAGAGACATATTAATGAGAAAATACATAAGAATATCTCCATAAACATGAAAAAATGTCCCAGATCTCGACAGTGAATCTGAGTAAAAGTATTTACAATATTGCCAGCAGGTTGTTTTTTTTTTAAATCTTTTTAATGAAGCACTGAATAATGGAGAAACAATGCTATGTGATAACGTCTTTTTCTAAACATTAGAATCTATAAAATGACTGATGTTTTTACATAGTTTGGATCATTTAATGTAAATTGAAATATCATAGTGTCTCCTGAGTGATAGTATTACAGCTGTACAGTCTCTGGGAAACACATTTTAGATGACTACCCCTGGTGCAGACCAGCAGCAGAGCTCTTTTCCTCTCATCCTATACATCATCTATATTAATTTATACTTGGGAGGTGGGGCCAAAGCACCCCCCTTTTCTTTCCTTTGGATATTATGTGTGTGAGCAACAGAGAGAGAACCATATTTAGCAGTGGTGGCTTTCTCTCATGGCTTCCACAGAGACCTTGGGGGAAGCAGTCTGCAAAATTCACCACATCTATAATTCATAGTATGGGACATACAGGTTGTGCCTTTGCCATGGCTGTTCACTGGCTAGAGGAAATCCTTTGTGTTGCCAGACCAGAGATATTTGGGCTTAAGAAGTCAAAGAGGAAAACAAAATAAGTAGTATACTTCAGTACAAAGCTTTTCATATCTGTGCTTTATGGCTTTAATCTTTGGACTCTATTGTGAATAAGACTTTCCCTCGTATTTTTAAAACTGTGCATTATAATTTAAACTCTGATCCTCAGACTACTAATATCTGTGAAGGATATTCCTTTAGTAAGCTGTTTGGTAATGATCCTGATGTACAGACAAACACAAATATTCTAAACTAAATATTGAAGAGATGAAAACATAAATAATGCAGAAAACATCAAAGTTCTTAGACTGATGTACTTAGATGGTTCTATTATCTATTTCAAGAGTTATCCAGCATGATTTATACTTTCTATTAAAAATATCAAAACGCTGCCTGGGCTGTATCTAAGCCACTGAATATCCCTCAATCTTTGTTTTATGTCATTCAAAGAAAAAGTGTACATATTTACCCACACACTTCACCCTCTAGTTTTCACTCAAAGCACAGCTTTAGCTACAATAACAAAGACGAAATCAATCTTTCTTGAATCCCTAATTTCCCATGGAATCAAATGCCTCTTTCTCTTGAGAGAAATGTTTCAGCTTGTGGGTTGGGTAATCTCTTCACTTTTTGCTCTTTAACTGTGTTTAAAAAAAAAAAAAGCATACAGTACTGATCTTCATTCCCTTCTATGACTTTGTCCTCTAAGCCTTATGTAAAACACATCTATTCTCTAAGAGTAATTTACAGTAAGATTTTTACTTAAAGCAAATATGGGATAAGAACAAGCTCTATTGAGATTGATATCTAAGAAATACCATATCTAAACATAAACTTTAAGAATTAGTTCACTGACAACCTACTGTCTAACTGTTGCACTTCAATAATATATATATATATATATATATATTAAAGTGAAAATAAATTCTTTTTCACTGGCTATATTTAGAAAATGTTTTTATCAGATATTCTCTGGGAACAATAGGAGTGAATTCCAAAGGCTAATCCGGCAAGATAGAATACTACCTTACTCTGTGAACAAACCTCAAATAGAACTAAATATGAAGTATTTTTGCTTCGAAAACCTGTATAGTTTAATATACAAGAATGAATGATGCTAATTTTTTAAAATATGTGGTCCAAGATATTAATTATCTAAAAAAAATCATTTGTTGGGATATGAGAATGTTTCCCAGTCTCTGCTTTGACAGCTGAATATTGCAGATGTCTCCATAATAGTTTTCACTCCTTCTTTAAACCGTATAAAGTGTTAAGGTCACATGGAAAAAGTGAGTTAGAAGGAAAATTTGGCATTTAAAACATTGGTTTGGTTCTATAGGGAAGAGTCAGGCAGGCCCCTGTTTTATTCTCTGTTCTGTCTGTATGTGTAGAAGTCTGGAGAGAAATTTGAGGGTAGTCCTATGTCTGCTGGAATGTCATTGAATTCATTTTGTGATGAATCTACCCTGTCCCCAGAAAAGGAAAGTATCTAGTGGACTCAAATTGCTAATGGAATAATAAAAAGGGGGAGTTGGTAGCATTTTTCCATTTCCAAATGGAGGAGTAGGTAGTGTTTTTTGCTCATGTGATGTGTCCTTTGCAGGAATGAAACAGGATTTATAGTCTTAGAGTGCTATTTAAAGCTGAAAGCCCGTTTTTCCAAGCAGACGTGTGTATCTGCATTTGCAGCATGCCACTGGCAAGGTAAAGGGGATCAGCAGTAAGCTGAAACTGAAAGCTGCAGCTGGCTGACAGTTGCAATTTTACAAAACTCCTTTCTTCCCCTTCAGAGTCTATGCAGATATGAGTTTCAGCAATACTTGCCTCCAGCCTCTTTTAACTTTCTTTTTAATTAAAAAGCTTAATTGGGAGTAATAAAAATTCCAATTAAGCTTTTTAAATAAAACCCAAAAGCTCAAAGTGGCTGTGGTTGCAGATAACTGCTACTGCAACCCGTGACTAGCACTGCAATTTGAGCAAGGCATTTGTTTCACCATAATTAATATTGTGCTTCATGATTGTACCTCCACATCTTTCAAAAGTACTGTACCTTTAAGTCTCACAGAGTTATAGTTTGCATGTGAAATATGGGCATCCTTGTGAGTTTTGTTAAGTGCAGTACAGAGACTCAAGTCTCTGTGGGTTCCTCTGCCTATATTCCCCTCAGCATCATGCTACATGTCATATCTGTAAGCAGAAATAGAACTGGTAACATGTCCTGGTTGGCCAATTTCCTGCTGAATTCATGTGGTCTTGTAGTCTGCCTAAAATTCCCAGGACTGTTTCCTGCTTCTCCTACAGCTTCTTAGGGATTTTATTATTATCTTAAATTATTATTTTTCCCTCTTTATTATTGACTGATTCCTAGCTCTTGTTTTGAAAGCCAGCTTGTGTTGGCTCCAGGTGCTACTGACATTAGGTTCACAGGCTTTTCTCATCAGCTTGATGGACCCAGGTGGCCTTGTCTTTCACTGCTGTTTTTGCTTTCATTTTCTCAGCCATCTGTTTCTGACTAGAATGAATTACAGCCCTGTTTTCCAAGAAGTACATTGATAGTTGTAGCTCAAATGATTACAGGAAAAAAAATCAAAACAGGATGGCTTGAAAAGCAAAATATTAGTATATAAAACATAAATGCATGTAAACACTCAATGAACTTTAAAGAAAATAAGAATGTTAATCTTCTGCTCAGCTAGTATTTAATTTATTAATAATGTTGAACATATGGAGTTAAATGATGAATAGGGTTGCATAAAGAATGGCTACATTACAACACAAAATGTACCTTATTTCCCAAATTAAATATAGAAATTTAAACCAAGGTGTTTTACTTACTTTTTGCCCCAAATTTTGAAAAATAGAAGTATTTCTGCCAAAAAAAACCCCTTGGCTACCATTAGAAGGGCTAATTCTTGTTTTTACCCCAGCTTGTGGCACTGGAAAATATTCCTCCTACCCAATGCTGTTGTGCAGCAATAGTGTGGTACATTAACTGAATGATGTGGTTCTGACAGATATAATGCCCTGTGTCACCAAGTTGCATCTCTGTCCAGGAAAAGTACATTTGCCACAGGTTATGGAAATTGAGAGAGACCTACTGTAGGTTGGACCTGCTTGACTCAGCCTCACTTCCTCTCAGTCAGGGTTTCATCTGCTGCATCTGGGCTCTGACTAACAACTTTATTCAGGAGAAATTGGCAGCTTGAATTACAGGAAGGTAGGAAAGATTATGTTTCAAAAATAGAAATGTTTTAGGGTTTTTTTTTTCTGATCCTTCTTCTTTTTCTGATCCTTCTTTCATTTCTAGAATAAATCACAGTATCTAATAAGCCAATGAGTCTTTTAAAGTGGAGTTTTAAGCGTGTACCAAGGTCTTATTGTATCATGTTATCTAGCATTTCAAATCCTCTTGAAGTTAGTTACAAAGAATAACAGCCATATGTCCAGTCTGAAGCGTTTCAAGATTTTAGTGACTTTGGATTAACAGGAAGATTTCAAACTATCAGTGTTTAAGCTTCACCTTTCTGTCAGTCATTCCTGACAAGGCCAGAATAAGGTAATAACTGCAGTGACTTTAGAGAGGGTGTTTTTTCATTAGTTTAAGCAGAATGTCAATTAAAAAGGAATTGAGATAAAGAACCAGCAACTAGATTAAGTTTACACTTCTTCAAGGGTGATAAGAAAAATCCATTTACAGGTTCTATTTCAGACTGAATATACTTTCTAAGGTAAAGGCCCCTTTTATTATAGCTTCAAAAGTCTACTGGTAATTTCTGAAAAGATTTAATAACCATTGTGTCTAAAATGTTGAAATTTTTTAAACTGCTGGAAATAATTATTTCTTACCTGTAATGAATATACTAAAATTAATTTAAATTTAATTTCACACATTTTATGACAGAATATTATCATCTTCCATCAGTTCTTCTCCTTCTGTCTGACTGCTATTTGCATTCTCTAAGAACTGACACAACCTGTTTAAAATGGGAAGAGAAATTAATCTTTCTGTGATCTCTGAAGGGAGGAGGACTGCCTGGACCTGACTTACAGCTAAGGAGTATGGGACACAATGGAACCCTACATGCACTGAATTTTACTTTTCCTGTGATCCATTTGCAAGATTTTGAGCAACTTGGTAGGAGTTGTGAACTCAGAATTTAGAAGACTGCATGGGAATGGGGAAACATTGGCCTTTGTCCAAGCTAAAGACAAAAGAGGCTCCTACTAAGATTCACCCTTCCATATATCCTTGTTACTCCTTGCGACAACACTGGACTTTAAGGTTCACATGAAAATTATTGTTTCAGGCAGGATCACAAGGATTTATTAACCTTGACTCACGTATTCAAATTTTTTTTTTTGCCTTCTTGCAGATTCAAAATACTTTCTCTAAAGGAAAGTGAAACTGTGATTTAATGTTGCTCTGTTAAAAGCTGGGTTAGTCATGGTCTTCTACTTTGCCCAGAAACACAGACTAATCCAGAACAAAAAATATTTTGAGGGCTGCTTCCCAGTGAGAAGTACAGTATGGGCCACAGTGCATGACAAAGGATAGGAAGGGAAATTCAAACAGTTTGGGACTGTTGACCACAATTGGCAGATCAAGGTCTATAATCCACTTCTGCATGCTTTGCAAAGGCAACTTTTCCACCTTTAATTGTAATCTGAATAGATTGCAGTTTCAGAGCAAATGACATATAAAAAATTCCCATACACCTGAAGTTGGTTAAATCATTAATTCCTAGTATTGTATGAAGGATTTAGTCCTCTTTGCTGTTCCTGTGACTAAACCCTTAGCAGACAAGTCAGGTGTGGGGTTTTTCAGTACTGAAACAGCTTTCCATTTTGTAAGGGAAATAGTACCACAAAATAGTAAAATACTGGTTGAAAGAACCAAGACTTTCTATCATTAACAGAATAACAGATTGTTTCTCTTATAGGTAATCAAGTTTTCTCTTACAGGTAACTAAAGAACAGGAAGCAGGATACCCAATCTGGAGGGGAAGAGAACTACCCTTTGGAGACATCCAAAGCCAGAAGAGATGCTGACAAACTCCGATTCTCCTACACTGTTTATACTGCCTGACAGAATGAGTCACATTATGCTACTTTTTAATAGCTTTCTCACCTTCCTGAAATTAATTACATGCTTGCAGAGCAGTGATGGTAAACCAGGAGTCATAGCAATCATTATTAGCTTTGCAGCATCCTTAGCATTCAATACTCATGAATCAGCTGTAATGTATTGTGATAAATAATCTGTCCAGAGGGACATCAGCATTGCATCTGAAGAAGAGCCCAGGCTAATACTGTGAAATCAGCTTTGATACAGTCTGTAAAGTTAGGTCTTGCTCTATCTCTTTGAATTAGGGCAAGATTCAGCTGATTCCTCCTGATAAAGAAACACTGAGCAGCTTTTTCAGATGTACTTCAATGCTTTAGTGTCATTATTTTAAAACTGATGTGTTTCCCAATCTTTCTATTAGCTACACACATCATCATTACATTAAATCCTCACCTAAAACATGGCCATGATGGAGGATATTCATCTGAACCCAATATTCCAGGATTTCTTCATGGTTCTGAAGGTTTCGGCTGAATCATTTTTTTGTCACCAAGTTATGCAATAGATTTTGTTTCCACAACAAAAGCTGTGGCATTAAAAGACCAAGGGATGATGTAAGGAGCTTATGGCAGCACTAAGCTGAATCTGTAAGGTAACAGCCTGAAACAATTGCAGGTTACAGAAAATAGCCCTAGAAGGGGCTTGGAGAAGTCGTCTACATAGTGTGCACGCTGCAGCTCAGTTAACACTGATTTGTTCTGAGAAATGCTCATTTTACTGCCTCTTACAAAATTCTCATAGCACTGGGGAATGCTATAGATTAACAGCTTTCACCTACCAGTGTAAATCGAAAGTGATAAAGGCCAGAAATCATGGTGCTGGCCAAACAGCACATGTTTTTTGCTGGTTTTTTTTTTGTGCTGTTGGATGGACTTTCCAATCTGTTTATAAGGGAGCCAAATTTAATGTGCATAAGAAGTCATTACCTTTCATTTAATAATGGCAGAGCTGTTGTGTTTCAGTTGCGCAGAGATTTGAGAGTGCTCTAAAAACCTTATATGGATACCTCATATGATCACCCTGCTAATGCAATCTTTTTCCAACCAAACCTCAATAGTTCACCAACCAATGAATAAAGTACTACAAAAAAGAAGGCTTACAGCTTGTCAAACACTAGTTTCACAAAACAGCTTTTATATTTAAGATACAGTAATATTTCTTGCTGTAGTAGTACAACCGATGATGATGTAATTTAATGGTCTGTTAGCACAATAATGCTCTGTGCCTTAAAAGTGACACAAATTTCTATCTTCTGTTTGGAAGTCATCGATGTCTTTACAGGCAATGGAATGTGTTCTCCCGTTATGTATTTGCCTATTGTCTGGTGGTGAACTTAGGATTTTCTGGATTTCAAATATATTTTTTTCTGACAGCTTTAATTGTTGACTTCCTCTAGCCAGCACCTGATGAATTTATACCAGTGACTGATACAGACATCTTGTACAGTTGAAAGTGGCATTTAGCAGTTTGTGGCAAACAGATACGTATTCAGAGCTTGAACTTTCTTTAACAGGCAATATCACGCTGATAAATTGTGTGTGCCTTCCACAAATGGGCCATTACAAGAGTCAAAGTATGAAAACCAAATCTTTGTACGTTGGTGCTAAAGAGTGAGGGGTAAGCGTGAGAAGTGGGAACATCTGGTGGAATATAGGTGGGATGTTATCTTAGTGAAATCAACGTAAACTTTGCAGTAGTTTTAAACAATGCCTTGTGGTTTGGTTTAAAACAGAGGGTTTCCTCACAGGAGGAAGCAGATCTCCTAACATGCAGGGAGAAATTTGTCTCTCTCTGCAGTATTATGTACAGATGAATTATTTCTACCTATTTTTTATTTTGGAGTCAAATCAATACACAAATCCATTTAGTGCCCTGCATCTGATGCATGTCTTCTCCTAAGGGGTTAGATGCAGCCTCAGGAGAGGCATAGTGGAGCTGCATGTCCTGAGTACTGTATCTCCTGTGGGATGTAAGGTGCTCATGCTGGGCCTAGAGAAGAGGACTTCAGAAACCCATTTCTGCTGTCCCAGAGGAGAGCCAGCTGTGGTCTCTGACCAGGAAGTCTGGTTGGCATGGCTAAACCAGGACACTTCAGGCATTACTCAGAAGAATGAGATCAAGATACTCAAGACGGTAGTTTCAAAGTAAGATCGGCAGACACAGGTCTCTACCTGGCAAACTCTGCAGGTTTGGGCAGAGGACTGGTGGATTAATTTGCTTTGGGATGGTTTGGCAAACAATCTACTGCTTTCATTCAGTCGAGGCAGTACTTACCACCACCAGGATGTGGCATTAGTGGTGTATACTATTCTGTCAGGGAACAAGCTGAAGCTGTCTAAATATTTGTTACAAAACATCAACTACAGCTTCAGGAGACCTGTTAATGGCCTTTTAGTTTCAGAAGCTAAAGTGGTGTATTTATGGGGTTCATGGACTGCTAACTTGTGCTGGTTTCAGCAGGAGCAGGGTAATCTTTATAATCTTTATCATCTATAATACAGAGATGCTTCTGTTGTTGCTGAGCAGGGGTTACGGAGAGCCAAGGCTTTTCCTGCTGCTGATACTGCCACGCTGGCAAGGAAGTTGGGGGTGCTTGGGAAGGTGGGAGGAGAGACAGCCAGAACAGGTGACCCAAACTGACCAAAGGGATATTCTAGACCATATAACATCATGCTCAGTATATAAAGTGGAGGGAAGAAGGAGGAAGGGGAAAACATTTGCAGTGATGGTATTTGTCTTACTGGATGGCTGTTCCATGGGATGGAGCCCTGCTCTCCTGGAGATGGCAGAACTGCTCCCTGCCCATTGGAAGCACTGAATTAGGCTCTTGCTTTGCATTGCATGTGTACATGGCATTCACTTTCCCTATTAAATTGTCTTTATCTCAACCCACGAGTTTTTAAACTTTTACCTTTCTGACTCTCTGCCCAGCCCTGCTGTGGGGGAGTGGGTGAGTGGCTATGTGGGCTTTGGTTGCTGGCTGGGGTCAAACCACAGAGTCTTTCTTGGTGACCAGTGTGGGTTGTGTGGGGTTTGAGATAATGACAGGTTTGATTGGAATATGCTACATTGAGTATAGATCTCAGTGGTTAACTAGTAGTGAGCAGGGTTCTGTGCTTGCTATGGGGCTTACTTTCTCAACTGTATATTAGAATCCTGTGCTCATTAGTGTCCACATTTTGCTTTAGCTTTTTGCTTTAGCTTTTTGCAAGGATTAGCTAAACCTAACCAGATCTGTGTCTCTGTGTGTCTCTGCCACCTGGCACTGTTAGTGAGGCAATGAAATAAATCTACTCTTTGCATTTGAGCTGTGGTTTGGTGGTCACCCTGGTTACCTGTATATGCTGATTCACATACAGCTACACACACTATCATGGGAATTTCACAAATAAATTCCCATGAAATTCAGCAAAAGTTGAGTTGAATGTGTCCTGCAGCCAGGCTGTGGAAAACCCCATGAGAGACAGCCTGCGTACCCAGCCTGTCACAAAAGACTGATCCACAAGATTTAAATTATAAGCTTAATTTTCAAGTTATGTATAAGGAGTCAGTTATTTAAATAATACCCTAAGAAAATTAATACAGTAAGGATTTATAATTACAGCCACCTTTTATGAATTTTAAAGGCAGAGATACACTGACAAAATATTCACAATGGTTTTGCACTTCACTGGTTTACAAAGAATGTTGCTAGTAGGCAGACCAATGGGGCAAGGAAACACAATTGCTTACAACAGCCAAGCAGGTATGCTTAATTTTTAAGCCTGCCAGCCCTGACATAAATTCCTTTGCTTTTTTCTGAAATCCTCTTGTATGTCTTAATTATCTTGTGTAGTCTCATAGGATGGATTTGATAAGGAAAAACATGAACTATTAATTTTCATCTTGGGGTCTTAAAATAGCCAATTAAGCTTGTACTAAGAGAAAAATGATATAAATCTTCTGTGCCAGAATACAATGCCCTGTATCTCATTAGCATTCAGTTTATATATTCCCTCCAACCATAACCATTCCATGATTCTATATACTGTACTCTCTAGCAATGTTTAAGTTTTCAAACCAAGAGGAAACTGACCTTTACAGGAGTACAGGGCATACAAAAATGCCTCGGATAACTGACCTCCCTATCAACAATTTGCTATCAGCTTTTTCAAGGTTTGTTTAAGATGTATTTGTGAATAAAATTATGTACTTTCAAAAATTTAGGGAAGAGCAGACAACATGATACATGAGAGAAACAGTGTAGCTGGCTAACCTAAGGGGTGTGAGGGTAGTTTGTAGACTGAAAAATATGCCACCCTTTGTAACCACAATTCTTTTGAGATGCAGCACAAGCCAAGGTTATATGTTAGAAGATCTATTTTCTTCCAAAGTGCTTATAGCAAAAAGATAAAAGCAACAAAAAACCCCAAGGAAATCATGCCTCTTGTGATTATCTAGCTAATTCTGGCAATCAGATAAACCTCTGGGTGGGACAAGATATGGGGTTTTTCGTTTGTTTATTTAGTGCTCTAAGTCATATCAGTTAGTCATTGTTAATTTACATCAAGACCTAACTGATAAAGAAGAAGTTTCATTATGACGACACTTTATTAAAAATTGTCCAGTTTCATTGCTAAAATGGTGATTTCATTGTTCTGGTCAAACACACTCTGAAGCTTCCAGTTACTTGATCTGACCTAATGTGAAATATGACCTGATCATCTGCAATAGCCAGCATGCAGATAGCAAAAATGCAATCAGCCTCAGGGATAAAAACAACACTATCATAGAAATCAAACTTTTCTATTCTATAACAATAACTATGAGATGACTTTATTAAAATCTGGGGTTTGGTTTTGATATTTTTTCTATTTTTATCATGACTTGTGAAATACACATATATGAATTCTAGTAATGTCAGTCATTTCAGAGGCAAGAAGAAAGGATAGGAAGCAATAAATTCCAAGGAATTAGTGGAGAAAACAGCAGACAATAAAGATGAAAAAGAATTGGTGGTGGGGAGAGAAAGTATTGCCCATGGGTTTTAGGTAAAGTGAGATTGGTCATGAGAGTGCAATGGCAGAAAGGAGTTTTAGGTAAAGTGAGATTGGTCATGAGAGTGCAATGGCAGAAAGGAGTGACTTATGAGTTAGTAGTAAGAGAAATCTGTGATATTACCAGAATCAGGAAATGAAAAAATTTGTGAAATTTACATGAGAAGTGGTGGGATGTCTGGTCTTCTCTGAGTCAGAAGATGCACCATATAATACAGCCAATGTTTTGTCAGGCATTTCCTCTACAGGAGTGCTTGGGTGGTTGACAGTAACAACTGACAGGAATTTGAGTGTCAGGAAATTAATTTTAAGGGAAGAACAGGATCTTAATTTGACTGATTTGATTGCCTGGACCTACCTCTTTCTCCATTCTGTGGAACTAGAAAGTGTTCTCTCTGTACAGAAGTAATTAAAACAACACTTTGTGTCCCTTCCTACTTTGTGTAAATCAAAAGAAATTTAAAATAAGAATGGTAGGGTGGGAAAAAGGATCACATACTTCTAGAGCTAGAAGTATGTGAGTTTGCAGGAGTATAATTATAGATACATAATGTATTGGCTAGAAATTTGGAAATATTGGCTGTAGTTGCAGAACAAAGTCGCATTGATCTGACAGTTATGTAGCTCTCTGGAATATTCTTGGGGTTAAGAAGTTCACAGAGTTATATTTTTTTGTGTGATAAAAGCAATAAACTGAGCATTCTTTATGATACCTTTTCCAACTTAGTAAATCAATGCAATGCAGAAGTACCAGCAGGTTCTGTCTGTATTTTTTAGTAAACGGCAATTCAAGCAGGTTTCTCCATACAAAGTGAATATTTATAATAAAAATATGTTTTTGTTCAAAGTTCAAGCAAGAAAATTCACATTCTTAGGGAGTTTTATCAATTGTTTGGATCAGGGAACAAATTGATTACTTAAGCACTTTCTTTATATTTTCTTTTAAACACATATGTTGCTATTTCTAAAATAAAACAGTAGAAGAGACAGCTGGTTTGATTTAAACAAAAGCAAAGAAGCTTTCTGGTTTTCTCTTCTTTATACTATGTATATTTGCTTCAAGAACCTGAAATGAGCATTGCTTACTTGGCCAAACTGGAGACAAAACTCCATCTTAACTTACAGAACCATAGAATCATCAAGATTGGAAGAGATTTTTGAGGTCATCTGGTCCAACAGTCAACCTAGTTCTACCATAATCACTCAACCCACATTCCCTAAGGGCCACATCAGGACACCTCTTGAATAGTTCCAGAGATGTTGACTCCACCACTTCCCTGTGCAACTTGATTCCAACCCCTGACCACTCCCACCCTGAAGAAAAAGGAGAAGGGACTGACAGCTCTTATATAGCCATGGAATGTATTATTTGTACCAGTGGGAATATACAGGGAGATAGCAGATATTTGTATAATTTAGTGTTGGAAACTTTGCTCAGTCAAAAGGGGAATACATTTGCACGCCCTTTAGGATTTAGAAATGTAGCAACCTCTAAAACATACATAAATTAAATGGATTCTTCATATTCATAGGCTCGCTGCACAACATTGGATTGTTTAGTTTTCATGGCTTATTTTGCTACTTTTAATGATGCTATTAATCATACTTTCTCATTTTCTTTCACTGCCAAGATTTGACAAGGATTTTCTTTCACCTTGAAAAAGTGCCTATTCTGAGGAGTTTTTCCCAGCACTCCTGTACACTCAGCACACCCTGCTGAGTGGAGGCAGCTTGTCTTCTGCACTGCACTTCTCTCTGAAAGATGATTTCAGAGCTGCGGGTTTGATCTCTCTCTTGGTAGTGAAAGATCATAAACAAATATGTCTTTCAAATTGTTTTTCCACTTGAAGCCTTTATGATTCCATCAAAGAGGAAACTGAGCTAACTCAATAAGCAATGGACCGTAAGGCAGTAAACTGATACATTGTTAATTTTTATTGCTGAAGTTTCTTCCTCCGACTCTGGTTCAAAATGCTATTCATATTTTATTATTATGATGATGATTTTTTTATGTTTGCAGCGTCAAATCCTTCTGATATTCTACTTAGTATTTTTTGTTGAGATGTGTTGACCACAGCAAGCAACAAGGCAGGGAATGTAGTAATGTCTCTATCTGAATGAATGGAGACCAAACAAGTTACAAATGGAGCTGCAAGTCATTGGCCAGGGCTAACAGAACACGTGGCAGGCTGCTCCAGGAACCTGCTCCAGAAAAGCTTTGGAAGAACAGATTTAGATGCCTAATGAAGAAAAATGCAAGGGTGTGAAAGCAGTAAGAAATCTTTTTTGTGGTAGGTGCTCAATAGCCAGCTAAACATATACGTAAGCTTTGTCTGTTTCTTGTGTCCCATAGCATTTTAGTGTGTTGTAATTGTGGACCGAGAGCCCACTGAGGGGATTTTAGAGACTGAGCTCTGGGGGGAAAGCTGCTCATTGGGGGGCAGAGGTGGCTGCTCTGGTTCCAGCTGT
The DNA here is from genome assembly GCA_013397095.1 of Sterrhoptilus dennistouni. Taxonomy (NCBI): domain Eukaryota; kingdom Metazoa; phylum Chordata; class Aves; order Passeriformes; family Zosteropidae; genus Sterrhoptilus; species Sterrhoptilus dennistouni. Next base: position 60,974 of record VWZU01003218.1, on the reverse strand, counting down.
AGGGATAATTTCTCTGCTTATTCAGCTGCTTCTGCACTTTGTTTTATAGCACACTGTAATTGTGATGTTTGTTTTCCCTCCAAGCCCTTATTTTTCACGTTTTTTGATTACCTAGCCAAAGGAGACCCCAGTCTTCCCTAGGCTCTGCCATGATCCATCTGGCCAATAAAAAATCCTGTTCAAAGGTTATTGAGGTACTGATTTTGCAGACTCTATTCACAATGCAGTTTTTTAAATAGCTCTGAATATAAAAACACAATCTGCTTCACCAGATCGAGTTTTTGGTCCTTCAGGTCTCCTACTCTACGTCCAGCAGTCACTTTGTCTAATGCTTCAGCAGAAGGGAGACAACAGACATAACATATCTCTCCAACAGTATGAGGGTTTCTAAAAAGGGGAAAATTCTGTTTTTAATACTATGTCATCAGCTCCTGCCCATTATACACATTTGTTCTATCAGATTTTTTTTTTCCTTGAAATGATCCCTTCCTTTCAAATCCCAATGCAAGACAGTTTAATCCTTGCAGAAAAACAATTCACTGACCATCAGAAAACTGCCTGGAGAAATCTTCTCTTTTCCTTCAAAGTTATTTATATACAGTGTTGTACTTCCTATAGATAATGTATATTTGAGGTTAACACAGGTATTGTGGAAATCTAACCATCATTTGAGGATACTGTAATCAAAGGGAACTCCGTTTATCTTGAATGTTAGCTCAGATTGGTTTAGTCCCTTTTACTCTGATATGGTCCCTGACTTGCAGACTTTGTTGAAAATTGGATAATATTCCTCAATGAAATTAGTGTATGAAGTAAAAATAGGCACATCTATGCTGCATTTTCTTGTGACTGTGGAAGATTATTTTCAAACTTGTTCATCCAGGTAGTCAACATTACAGTTTTTTTAGGATTTGCAGTCCATAAATTTCCTACTTGGCCCAGCACAAGTGACAAATCTAATGAGGGATAAACAGAGATTCAAAATTTTAGTGCTACAATGGTCATTGCAGTCTCACAGCTAGACCTTTAAAAACCTTGCTCAGTCATTGCCTAACACTCAGAGCATTTATGGCTCTGGCTGCATTCCTGCCAGCACTGTTCCCTGGCAACCTAAGTTTGGATGCTGGTGGCTCTGTATTGGAGTTCACAAACAGTGTATCCACTTTCCTGTATTGTTGGTGTAATAATCTGGTTGTTGCAGTGTGGCTTTTCAGCCTAAAGAAGGAGGAAGTGGAGTTTTCCTTTCCTCACCCCATAGCCTTACACTTGGAGAAGCTACGTGGGATGCATAACACAGATAAAATGCTATTGAGCACCTACCACAAAAACCATTTCTTACTCCTTTCATACCCTTGCATTCTTCTTCATTAGGCATCTAGATCTGGTCTGTGGAGACTTGGATCTCCCAACAGCTGGGGTCCTCTGTCACATCCCTGGATGAAATATGAATAAATTTTGGGATAGACATTTTTCTCCCCATCTTGTAGGCTTCTGTGTTGAACAGGCTGCTCGAGTGCCCTACATGGGTCTGTAACATGTCAAAGCAACTCAGTTGAGAATATTACAAAGCTGAGTTTGAGGCACTCAGGTTTCTATGTGTGTTTTGTCTTAAGCAGGAGACTTCTAATGTGGTCACAAAAATTTACACTGAATGTACCTCATCTGATTTAAAAGGCTTGCTTAGGTCATAAGAGAGCAGTAGGGTAGTATTGGGCCTCGAGACATCATTCATCCCTGCTTACTTGTATCTGAGACTGGAAGAGAAGGCAGTTTAAGTTCTGTTTCTTGTGTGACTCATATTTCCTTTTGGTCCCTGCTTATGATGCCAAATTGACTTTTTGCCTTTTTTCTTTTATATAGCCTCTGTGTTCTTTACACATGTATTTGTAAATCTATTACTGTATTCTAGCTAGCTCCAGTACTTCTCCTTACCAATAGGCAGAAAGACATTCATATTCCAAAGACATAACACATTCCAAAAGCTGGGGGTCTGAGGATCCTATCCATTCTTGGTTTTTCCTGGCAACCAAGATCGAGACCAGCTCTTTGAGACATATTTTTGTGAGTTCCCATCAGAGGGGGGAGGATTTAGAAGTGGCTTGAACTGGGTGTGAGGGGGAATTACCTCACCAGTTATAATTCTAATTGGTGATTCTTGTCAAATATACTAATTTGCAAGACCTATAAAAATTGTATACGAATTATGCTCTGTGTGCGTCTTCAGCATTTTCCACCTGGCATATTGTGCACCTAAGGATCCTTAAACAAGTCAGCCCTTTTCATCACCCAAACTATGTCTGGCTGGTAATTTTAGGACCAGCAAAAAAGGCATCACTTCATTTAGACCAGCAAATGTGTGATCGGTAACAGCATGGTCATAACACCTCAGTTTTGAGATAAGTAGCTTCTGTTATTCACTGAATTCAGCATAGTGTTTTGCCAAATTCCTGATGGAAAGTTGCCGAGGCTGGGTTGATTTTTTTTCGGAGCAAGCACTGTGATTCTGATGTTCTAATATCTTCCTCACTGTGTAGTTTTAAAAACACTGGAATAGACTGATGCAAAAAAAAAAAAAATTATTAAAGCTGCAGTTCAAATGAGAAAACTGCAAAGTTGTTTCTGCATTGCTTATAATTTAATTTTTATTTTCCAGGTGTAGAGATGCAGTGAAATTATTGCTTAAAATTTAAGATGTATTTCTCATGCTTTATGACAATTTACTGAACTTGTGTATTAAGAATGCTCCTTCAGAAAGTATTTAAAATTGCATTTGACCAGTTTTATAGATACTTGTTTTCTGCTAAAATAGGTATTTTTTTATTAGATCATACATGTGCTGGTTTGCTCTTCCAGTCAGTTTATGTTTAGAAGTGTGCAAAGAAGAAGCATTAATGTCAGTTTAAATGTTCTTGGCAGTGAGAATCTAGATATTTTTATTCTATTATGATGATAATGCTGTGAAAATATATTAAAAAATACAGTGAACTATCAAATCAAGAACTATTGAAATAACACCATAAAATCTGGAATTCAGGTGAACCAGTGTTTGTAGTTACCAGATGTTTCTATTCATTACTGCTGCTCACAGAATGCAGTCCACTTGTTAAAGATGGAGCATGTCAGCTTAATTTGTGTAGCTGTGAGGAATAAAGGCTCACCAATTTTGTTCTGATGACCTTAAAAAGAGATGCTTCAGTACTTCATTACCATTTATTTCCCTGAACCACCTAACTGCAAAAGTTTTAAGCTTTTCTAATGTATTTTAAAATTATAAATAGAAATGAAGACAATTCAATAAAAAAGATAAATAAAATCAGGACCTATTCTGCATTTGACAGGATGAGCTGAATAGCTCCTTGTTTTTAGTACTTAACTAGCTGGAACCATTGTTCAGCTTTTGTGCAAGAGACAGTATGTAATTCAAAAGCTTTACTTTCAAGACTTAGGGAAAATTGACTTCAGAAGCAGTGAAAACATCATAGAACCACATCAATAAATCTACAAATACATGCTGAATCCAGCCATCTGTCAATTTACATGTAATTCAGGCTATCCTCTCTCCCACAGAGATGTAGATTTTTGTCTATGTCCATTTCCAAAGACAAAGAAATAGAATAATTATCTGTCAAGGGATAACTCTCTTTAAAAAAATGTTCTATTTGAATATTTTAAAGCTGAACTGAAGCAAGACTGAATCCAATTTTTCTTTACCAATCCTTCCACTATGGTGCAGTTTTTCTGTCTCTTCCCATGTTTTCTGGCTGCCTACGTGACTTGGAAAGAAGAGAGGGGCTGCCAAAATGACCCATACTCTGTGCCCCGATGTTGCACTGCAGCAAAAGGGGCATTGTCCTGCTGTGATGCCCTTGGGTGCTGTTCAGTAAATGAGGGAGTTGCTCAGATTTTATGAAAAAATGCGTCAGCAGCTGAGACCTAAAAAGGGTAGCTTAAGTTCAGATAATGCTATCTGTATACCTTGACATGAAAGCAGGCAAGAGCACGCATCCTGAGAAAAGGAAGCTGCTGTTTCTTTTCAGTAAGTGTGTGCTGTTCAACTAAAAAACAAAGTATCCAATTTTCTCAAAGGTTGGAAGAGTTCAAACCACAAAATGCTTTTGCCCTTGAACATAAAAGTACCTAATAATTTCAAGGTACTCTCAGCACTCAGGTGAAAGAACATTTTGAGAACATACAGACAAAACAAGTGTGGTAATGATAGGTGGTGTAAAATGAGTTATTTTGTGTCTCTAGAGTTATAAACATTAATGGCTTAATATATATTCTCTCTCCAGACAGTTAAATTAATCCTCTCAGCAGAAGCAATATAAATTTAGACTGTATTTTCCAGATGATTTTGCTTACTTCTGATCTCCTTTAGTACATAATGTGCTGTAGCTCTAAGAAAATGAATGCTTACAAGTGTAGATATTTATATGAGTCAGCAAAGCTGGAATAAAGTTGATGACACCTTGTATGCCCAATGGAGCTGACATTCACTGCTTAATGAAAAAAATGAAATTCTGATCTTCAGGCTGATTATAATGCTATAGAATGATGTGCCAATGAACCTATTTGAAAACATTATCTTGTGCTTGTGTAGCAATTTATGTAACTCAGATTGAAATAAAGAACAAATATGAATATTACCCATTTAAGACACAAGTCAAGAATAACCCAACTGAAGTCAAAATATTCCTGTTCCAGCTAGTATTACCTGATCTGCTTTAATGTTTGCTAGGTCTCTTAGGCAGCAGTTCCCTCATGCTGAACTTGGTCTTCAGCTGGTTGCTTGTTGCAATTTCTACAATGAATCTGCAAAGAATACTCCCATTTTCCCCATAATTTTACTTCGTCTTGAATATTTTCAGTTATTACGTAGCAACCACAGGCTGTGACTTCATGCCATGCATGTGTATTGCACTTCTCCATTATTTTGCTTTTCTTTCACTCCAGAATTAACAGAACTCGAAGGAGAAATTAGGGCACAGTAATAAACAAGGGGAAAAAAAGTCTCCTCATTGCAGAGGTATAATATTAGATGTATTCCTTTCATGGTTGTCAGTGGGATTTCAGCATTTTACTTGTGGTGCAGATTTTGAGACATGAAAGTTTCAAATTAAAGATATTTATCAAATCAAGCCATTATTTTAGCAATGAGCGTAATTAAGGAATAGCCCTGGAAAGTGCTGTGCTCTGAGTAATTGACTCAGCATGGTAAAGAGTGAAGATGAATCCTAAATGTTTGTAAGGTAAAAGCAGCAGTAATCAGCAAGTGTGATGGGAGGAACGAAAAAACTACCATAGACTCAGGGATAGGAGCATGGATCATATCTAAGCAAAACTGCAGAGCTCTGTGTATTGGGGTGACCAATACAGTGTTAGCAGCAAACATGTATTCTCTTTTCATTCAGTAGATTTTTTCAGGGTGAAAGTCATACTTAGTAATGTCATATTTAGTTAAACAAGCTGAGAAACCCCATCAAGTTAGAAAATGCGTGTGATTGCTTTTATCAGATGCATTTCATCTAGAAACAGCTAGAATAACCAATGTTTTCTGATTTTTAAGATAATTGTATTTTTAGATTCCCAAGTACACAATCTTTTTGTTTGCATCAATATTCAAACAGTCCTCTAATGGTTTACTGAAACTTGTACGTAGTGTCTTACTCAGTTGCTTTTTGGGGAGAGACTAGGTCAGATTTCACATTGGATAAGAAGTTGTGAGAAGACTGAAGACAGTGAAGATGAGGGCTGTGCTCCCACATAGATGAGGCTGTCCTGCTAGGAAGCTTGGGTGACAAGGAATTTTGGAGATTTCCTGAGACATTGCAAGAAAAGTAGTGGAACTGTGAACTCTCTCGTAACTGAAAGTGCATATTTAGCCAAATGATATAAGGAAGTTCAGTTTGGCTTGATTCAAAACTATTGTATTCAGCTTGCCAAGGGAAAAAAAATCTGATTTTAGGCAAAAAATTAATCCTCAAGTGTTAGGCTATGAGGCTATGAGGTTTCTGGCTTTAAAAAAAAAGTTTCAGAGGTGCTGTTTTTCTGCTGTCAACAGCTCAAAATGCAACATTTATTAAAAATGCAAGAGATTTCATAAGCAAAGGCATAATCTTAACTGGACTTGATAATTTCCTCTAGCTGTGACAGTCTATGGACAAAACCCAGAGCCAGAACGTAGTAAGAGATAATTTAGTTTATTTCTAGCCCACGCAGCCAGTAATATTTCAAAATTTAGGCACACCAATGTTTTCTCAGGTCTTCAAAGGAATGCAAAGAGAGGATGCAAGAGTAATTGGAGTTTTGGCATAAAAGCAGGTGTTGACAACAATGAAATTGATGATGGACTACATTAAAAGGCAAAAGCAGTTAAATTTCAAATCTTGTGAAAGTGCAGATAGTAGGTTACTCCTGCTGCTATTGTGCATGGGTAACAGAAATTGACTTTTGTCCTCACTTTTTCTGCAAAGACCAGTGAACTTCTGAATTTTCAGCCTCTTTCTGTGTTGCTAAATAGAAGAGAGATGGGATGTTACTTCAGGTAATGATCTGCCTACCATTCAGACTGGTTATGCTCCATGCATGGACCCTTAAAAGTTTGTTCTGTGATGGCTGGCCCTGTCTGAGATGTTTTTTGGGTATGGCTCAGAAGACACCATGCCCAACATCGGTGTTGGGCTATTAACTAATAATTTTCAGTGTTTTGTGTTCCCCGCCAAAGTAATCTTTTACTTACCTTCTCTTTGCTTGAAAGAGAAGAAAATTTGGAATAAACACTTCTATAATCAAGTTTTGAAGATGTCCTGGGTTGTAGTGTGGGATGTACACAAAGTGTTTATTCTATCACCATCTTCATGAACTGTTGAAACCAAGTGGAGCAGTGCTCTAGTGTTGGTCTGTCTTCTGTTAATGGCCCATCATCGCCTTACCCATGGCTCACAGGTAACTCCCTCCAGGAGTTATCTCTGTTTAATGGGCCATCAAGGACCCACTTCACGCTCATCATCCCATTGTGAGATGCTCCACCCAGGGGGAGGAGCCAAGCATTCTCACCTGGATATAAGCTGGGATTTGGAACAGTACAAGCAGCCCTTACCTACTGGATTCCCAGAGGACCAGAGCTACCAGACCTTTCTACAGGATCACTGCTTCAGGAAGAGCACCTCATCTGGACTGCTTCCACCATCCTGCTCAGGTTGTATTCTGACTCTGTCAGTGGTCCTTTATGTTATTGCTTTTATTTTGTTTTATTTTTACCTTTTTACCTTTCTTCTTATTTAATTGTATCTCTGACTTGGAGCCTCTCACTCGTTTTGATTTCAAACCACAACAGAAGAATAATCTTCTAGAAGATAATTCCCCCCCCCCAGCCCTGACATTATTGTCCTCAAATATGACCACAGATAACCTTATCTTTCAGATTTCAAATGTGAATATATATGTCAGGTCTTTACCATTTAACAAGTTCTAAAAACCTGCTGCTATTTAAGTTGGGTAGCTTCCACTACATAAATAGATACAAGCTTGTAAGTCTGAAAGATCACTATAAACATCTTACTCTCATCAACTAAACTCGATCTATTTAGCTTTAGTTTAAACCTGGTCTAAAATGCAAATGGTGTTTATTCAAGGGCCAGAGAAACTAGCTTTTTCTAGTCAGATGCACAGCTTTGAAAGACATATAATACATGGCTAGTCTGTCAAAAGTACAGAGAATTTTAAGTAGTTTGGCATTATCATAACTGTATTAAGCTGTGTTTGGTTTTATCGTGTCGTGTTCTTTGACATTCTGCTTGGTGTGTGTATGCTGGCTGTCAGTCAGAGAGTCAGCATGTCAGGAGAGAACTTCACTGCAGGAATGGTGCTGCTTGGAGAATTCAGATGAGCTTAAGGAAAAGGAGCAAGGAATGCTTGCCAGAGGCAAGGAGAATTTTTGAGGTGAATCTCAATCTTATTAGGTGTATGGTTAAAATCATGAATAGTGATGGCATGGCAGAGAAAAAGGCTCTCATGTACTACAAAATTCTTCACACTGGAAATTTTTTTTGTTTTTAAAAATTCTCTACAGTTTTTCATTGGTGAGAAGCTTATTGATATGAGCAAGCAGCTAAGCACAACAATGTCTTTCTAAAATAAAAAAGGTAGTTCCTGAATAATGAAAAGGATGCATGTATATTAACTACGTAATGTACATTAACTATGTAATATATACTGAACATAGGAAAATCCAAAACAGGACTTCTTAGGAATTCAGCTAAACTTCCTTTTGTGGACAACTTGTGACAAATTTGTCCTGTGCCATGACTAGGCTGTGCATCTACAACAGCCTAATGGTTCCAGAGCTTGCTCACTATTGCATTTTGCTGAACATTTTATCAAAACATGTGCCTGTCTGCCTTCTTGCCCATTTGAAATTCTCCCTGTCTTGTTGGCTGCTACTATCACTGTATGCACGTGGGTAAATCAGGTGGTGACAGGGAATGTTCCTGGGGCCTGGAAGCTGACCAGCTACACTGGTGACATGTCATGATGGTCCATGGGGTGGTTTTGCCCTTGTCAGACATCTCTCAGCCCATACTAGGGAAGGCCTTGTTCAGTTGTTAACAAAAAGAAGAGGCCTAACAAGCAATCTTGATATACCTATCCTGTTTGGGAGGTGAGAGGAATTTAGTTGTAGGGACATGGACTGGTCCATGGCATTCAGTTTCAGTGTCATAGAGTGAGTGGTACTGCCACATTAAAATTACTTTTGTGTAGATATCAAGTTTTTCTATACCTACTGCTAAGCTGCGGCTCCTTCAATTTCTTCTCCTCGGCTTTGGAGATCAGTGTGACTCTTGTTCACATTCCGAGGAACAGAGAAGAGAAATACAAGATATAGCCCACATGGGATAGTTATCTGTAGTGCAAGTGATGGTATTTTCTGCTGCAAAGTTTCTCTCAATCTGAAAGATAAGAAGCACTTAAAATGTACTCAGGATTGGAATGAACCTTTGGCTTAGTACTTCCTCTAACTTCACAGTGATCACAGCAATAGGGACATCTCTCTGTCCTGATGTAAATGGTTACTGTAAGATACTTCTTCTTCAGGGCTCTGAAAAGGAGAGATAGAAATAGGAGTGTGACTGTAAAATATATAGAGAGTTATTTTCAAGGTTAATGCCAGATGCAAGTCCAAATTCTGACACATTTTATCCAGTAACAGAAAAAATATGGTTTCTCTCCAAAATGATACTGTAGATGTGTGGTAAATTCCTTGATGGAAACTTACCTGTGAAAAAAAAAAAAACCAAAAAAACCAAAAAAACCAAAAAAAACCTCTGAAAAGGTGAAAAGCTCTGTGGAAGATGATAGAATGCCAGATTTTTGGCATGGGAAAATTCTGACAAACAAATATCCATGCAGTGTTGTAATGCTCTCCTTTCACTCTTAATGGAATTAATGTTTTGATTTACTTTTTAAAATTTTGATGTGATTTTATTGCAACTTCTTTTGATGTTTTGCTATTATGCACTTAAATGTTGTAATTTAAACCAGACAGACTGAAATCTCTAAATTGCCCAAATCGTCTTCAGTATGGCATTAGCAAACTCAAAAGAAAGACTGAAAGAAAGATTTGTCTCCTAATTCTTTCATTTCCCTTACCCTATAGAGATCAGGAACAGTGAAATTTTGCTGGTGAAAAATACTGTTGTTATTTCTCTCAGGGCCCAAGGAATACTGCAAAGACTATCCCTGTTCCATTTGAAATCCAGAGGCAAATAGACAGGTTTGAACTCCCAGCTTGCAGGAGACTCAGCTCCTTTCTTGGAAAAACTGGTTGGATGATATATCTGGGAGCTTCCAGGAAAAGGAAGAGATTTTATTGGTAGTGGGAGACAGCTGGATACAAAAGAGATACTTCAGGAGAGTGAAAACAGAACTGGGCTCAGGAAGGATTAATTTTGATCAGACTAGTGTTGCTTCAGCAAAGCATACCAAGTCTTTTCTGTTTTTGTGATACTTAATTAAATTTGGAAGGTTAGAAAGAGAAGGTGTTTCCCAATTAAGGTTTACCTCATCAAAATTTCATTCTATGTTTTAAACAATTCTTGATAGTACACACTGTTAAGCACTATCTGGTCATTTTATTTCCTGGTATGGTTGCTACTTATCAGAACTTAAACCAGGGTATCTTTATTTTAAATTCTTACTTTGGGAATTTATACTATTCTGCACATATTACCAGTGATATGTGTCATATTGTATATTTTACATCTGCAGAATATCTGATTGACTGTGATTTTTGTTTGATGTAAGGCTTTCCTTTGTATCTTAACAGAAGTTGCAGCAGGGCAGAATAGGACTTACAAAGAGCTAACACTTCAAAAAAGAAGGTTTTGAAGAACACAGCCACAAAGATAAAAACACTGTCAGTGCTTTTCTTCTACCTGGGAAGAATCTGGCCCAGAACTCTGTATTCACCTCTGAGTTCTTGGGTATGGTTTTCTCAAACATCTGTTGGGTTGAAGTTGCTAAAATTGAAGAGAGAATAGGAGCATGTTCTAATGTAGTTTGAAACTCTTATGGTTTGTAGAGCTTTTTCCAGTAAGTGGAATTATTTTTTAAGCTATTGGCAGGAGTAATCATGAGAAAGGTAGATTTCATTTCAACGGAATGAAGAGTTTTGTGTCACCAACCTGATTCTGAACTTTGAGCAACTGTTGTTTCCCAAAGTGCAATAAATCTGACAGGAATTAGGTGTGCTATGGTAACAAAGAAAGAGAAGAACTCAGACCAAGATATTGAAAAGCTGTTAGTGAAGGACAGAGGCCTATTGGGTCTGGAGGTGGTGCAACATGTGAAATGCAAAATGATGTGTCAGGTCCATGTCACAAGAACTGTGTGGTTGGTCTTTCCAAAATCCTGCCATATTTCCTTCTAAAATAACTGTTCATTCTTTTGGTGTTGTTGTTGTTGTTGTTGTTGTTGTTGTTGTTGTTGTTGTTTTCGTTTGGTTTTGTTTTGTTTTAGACCAAAATATTTTGAAGACAGATTTGGAAGCTTACTATCTTATGTAGAACCAAATCAATACTATAATATTATTCTGACTATTATGCTGGAACAAGGAGTGAGAATTCACAAATATTTGATTTGGAAAAAAGGTCACAAAGGAAAGGAACTGGTGGGTTTTGCACAAGGACAATGTAGCCATCTTTATCCTAAGAGAGAGATTTTGGCAATCTTCATCCTTCATCCTAAAATCATCTTCCTAGATTGAGATGTATAAAATTAACTTGTTTAAATTTACTCGTATTCTGAGCATAACTCCTGTTAATGCTGATGAGAAATGTACTGAACTTACTGGGGATGAAGTTACTTAATTCTCCAAAGCAGCTTATATTTCTTTTTCATGGCTGTGATAATTTCCTTCCTCTACCATAATTATATTCCACGCTATATAGATCTCAGCATTTTATCTTGGAGCAATCCTTCAGAATAAAATTCTCAATAATTTCTTTCCAGCAGTATTTCTGTAATCACATCAGAAAATTCCATTCATTTCAAACACGAGAAGGAAAGAAAAAATAGTTTTAATTATTTTTCAAACAATTCTATACTTTTTCCCTGTTGACATTATTTACCTATGTAAAAAATCTGAAAAATAATTTTTGCGTTTATAGCTAACTCTGTCATGGTCTCAGTTTGCTATTATACCTATCTTAAACATTTTTAATAGCATTTCTCAGAAGGAGTTTAACTATAAGATGTTTTAAACAAAACAGTAGCAAAACCAGGCAATTGCAAAAGATAAACCACACATTGATGTTTGCTTGAGCCCAAGATACTTAAAGTCAACCTACTACTGAGCTTCTTGTAACACAATAAAAAATTTAGCATTACACATGCCTTGTTTTCTTCTTATTGTTTTTATGTCTAAGAACCTTTGCAATTTTAATCTGTTTAAAATTATACAAGAGTCCATAAAAACATTTATTTACTTTATGCTCCTTGTGGCATGTAGGCACTATCTAGGCCCTTTTTCAGCACTTGGGAGTTTATGGAAAATATTGCTGTACACCATCCCCTGTGAGAGATGCATAGCTGGGTTTGCAGAGGGCTGGTTGTGCTCCTTGTTACTGGGAAACCTCCTGGCACTCACTGGCTCATACTGTGAATTGTCTGGTGAGAAAAGGAAAGGGAAAGGGAAAGGGAAAGGGAAAGGGAAAGGGAAGGAAAGGGAAGGAAAGGGAAGGAAAGGAAAGGAAAGGAAAGGAAAGGAAAGGAAAGGAAAGGAAAGGAAAGGAAAGGAAAGGAAAGGAAAGGAAAGGAAAGGTACTTGGTTTCCTG
>VWZU01003218.1:20465-48625 GCA_013397095.1 Sterrhoptilus dennistouni | reverse complement strand
AAGGAAAGGAAAGGAAAGGAAAGGAAAGGAAAGGAAAGGAAAGGAAAGGAAAGGAAAGGAAAGGAAAGGAAAGGAAAGGAAAGGAAAGGAAAGGAAAGGAAAGGTCCTTGGTTTCTTAAGTTAGTTTTTATTTAGGTTACAGTTTGAAAATAAACTTCACATTTATCTGGCCTTGGATTTACTTCCTTGAGTAAACCATGCTGCAGGCTTGGTGCAGATGCAGAGTTACCTGCTCCTCTGAAAGCCCTTTGGGCTTGAAAAATGTCTTCACTGCAGCAAACCAAAGTATCACAGAAAACTGGAAGCACACCTTAGCTCCAAAAATCTTTGCTAAGCCTTTCTTCTCTAGAACTGTAAATGGGTAGAGAAGGCAGCAGGTTTCTACAGAGGGATTTTTCACAGGAACTGTCTGGGAGGGTCTTGGCTGTACCACAGCTGCATGGCCAACAACACGGCACAGCCTCTAGTGCTCCAACTCCTCCCTGTATAGAAAACTTCACAGAAAAAAATATTTCGTGCCAGGTAAGGCTTAACCATCTTGCTTTTCTTCCTTGCTGTTCACTATGTAACACTGGAAACCTTCATGACTTCTACCACACATTAAAATGTCTGCCTAGAAATCAAATTTCTACTAAAGAACCTTGAAATTGGGAAAAAAAAATCAACAAAACTTTGCCTATGTTTAGCCTTTTGAGGTAGTGAAACGTGCAAAGATGGCAGTTCCATAGGGTAATAATCCAGTGCACAAATTAACTGAGGCTCAATATATAGTCTTAAGACCCAGAGGTTATTAAGCCAATCAATGAAATGAAAGAATTCACTTTTTCTCTCTGAAAGATCACTGTTGGAAGACATTCAAATAACAGGACTACTACAACAGTATGCAAAATAAGGGTTTACAAAGTCTGTTGTGCTCCCAGAGAATGTTTTTTCAATTACTTCCTCAGCCTGAGCCAGCATCCTGGATGTTGCTGAAAGATACAGCAGGACACAAAATGCCTAGAGAGAGCCTTAGTTCCTAATAAATTTTTGACAAATAAATCTAGGTACAGTCTAAGTATCAAAACAATGACTCAGGACCATTTCTAGACTCTTAGGACAAACTGCAGCACCCCATACAACCTGTGGGTGTGGAAGTCCCTACAGCTGATTTTAGCTGAAATCAGAGGCAGAGGTGGCTGGACTGCCAAATGCATCCCAAATGGAAAGGCTGCCCACCTGTCAGAGTAACACTGCACTGCCAATAGGGAAGGTATTTTATAGGCAGGGATGGACCTAGCTGTTCCTGTGGAGGTTGTTCCTGTGGAGATGGGATTACTGAACTATCACACACAGGTATTGTTACTACTTTCACTCTGTAATCATCAGACCAAGAAGAAAGCTGTGTAGAGATTTCTGCTTCATAAATCATCTCTGCTTGTTTGTTTCCTTTCTACATAAATCCAACAGAGACACATTTTTTTTTCTTTAAATGCTGATAATTTTCAGTCACATTGACAGTGTAGGATTAAAATGATTTTTAAAATTGCAAGAATTTTGAACAGGTAACTGGGGAGGTGGTGGAGGTGGTTAGAAAGGCGAGGCTTGGACCTGCGAGACAGCGAGGCCTTGGGAATGGAATGTTGGCTTCACTGTAGCCAGGAGGATACTTTTGTGCTGTTGTCTTAACCAAATCAAGTATGACTTTGCCTGGGTAATAAATCAGGGGAGGGGGGGACGAGTGTGATTTTTGTGGTTGGTAGTTAGGGGAGCTGTTGCTTCAAATAAATCATTAATACATATAACATAAGAACATAAAAGCACAAATATGTCCAGTGAACACACGAATTGTGCCTTCTGCTGCCCCTGTGCTCTGAGTCCTCTCCAATAAAGCACCGACATATGATTGCCTCCTTGTGATTATGTTTCTGAATGCTAACAACACTAACAACATGAGACCCTAATTTTTCCTCAAGTTACTGAAAGCTGCCATAATGTAAATGCAGATGTTTTTAGCGGTGTTTCTATTTACCAGAGACTGAAAAACATCTGTAAACCCACATAATGTATTGTTTTAAATCAGAATTATGCTAGAGGACTCCAATTTTGTCTAAAGCTTCTAGAAAGCACAGAATTTTGTATTTTCTTATATTTAGTAGTCAAATGGGATTCCTTGAGTGTTTAAAGTCAAATTGGTCTGGGATGATTTCTTTGGTAAACACAGACTTTACCTTGGGATTGAAATTAGTTTTTTGGAAACTATAATACTAGAACTATGGTATTGACACTGACAATTAAGATAAGAGACATCCTTTGCACAGAAATTTAATGAACAGAACTTCTATCATGTATTTCAAAATTACAGTATGATAATTTCTTTTCATTTTTTATAACCATCACATGGCATATTTTTCCAGAGGTGCTACCTAATTATGTTGTAATTAAATGTGATTCATCAAATAGAGCTGGAGACAAAACTGGCAATCAGTGAGTCTTTTTCATTCACAGAATCTGTAAAATAGGTGTATCTTGTAATTAGTTTACAGATGTTTACTTTTGAACAAGGAAATTAAAATTATAATTATTTTCTTCTCATCATCTGGTAGAATACTTTAGCATATATATGCAGCACATAACAATGGCTTTCATGGGTGGGACTACCAGAAATTTTCAGCATAGCTACAATAATGACAATTATTCAGAGGGTTCAAAATATAGTCTCTTACTGAAGATAATGAATAAGACCATGTTTTAAGTCTAGAGGCAGTAAAAGAAGCTTACTTCTGTTTGTGCACACTATGTATAGCTGAAACATCATAGAATAATAGAATGTTTTGGGTTGGAAGGGACTTTAAAGATCATTGAATTCCAACCCCCCTTCTGTGGGCAAGGAACTTTTCACTAGACCAGTTTGCTCAGAGCTCCATCCAGCCTGGCCTTGAAGGTTGCAGTTGCAATCTTTTTTTTTTTTTTTAAGTTTTTAAAATAGAGTTTACTTTCCTATGTAAAGTTAAGTTAGTATTATAGGCAAACCACATGCTACCTGGATCAGTGTATTGATTAAAAGGGCTTCTTGGGAGTGTTTCTGGGTTTCAGTTGTCTTTCTGCTAGAAGTATTTGGCTGTGCTTTAATTTCACTGGCTATAATTATGCAGGTTTTGGATAACTGGAGAAATGGGTTGGTTTGTTCCCTGGGCTGCTCAGTTGCAAAACTCTGAAGAGACTTAACTTCCATGTGCTGTATAAGCCAAGCTCTAGTTCCAGCCCAGTGCTCTGTTCACATACAGAAGGAAGAGGGTCTCTGTTGCTGCTCTTCTGGGGATGTTCCCAGCCCGTGGGGGTCTGCCATACACACACTAACACAGAGCTGGTGGGCTGTGGAGCTGCCTGCTCCTCCTACAGGGACCGAAAAAGGCAGGATCTGGTGGCAGAATAACCCTTGGGATTAGGGCACTTGTGGAAATAGCTACCACATTTGTCTCCCAAAGACAAGACCAAAGACAGACTGAGTGCCAGAGAGGTAGCTGGCCCCTGGGCCCTCCCATCCTCATGCCTGATACCACCTGAAGGCAGGAGAGCCTTCTCAGAAAAGAAAAAAAAAACTTAGACCATTTTTTTTTTGATTGCTGCAAGTATATTTAGCCTAATCAAGATTAAAGCATGTAATGATGAGCCATCCTATTTATTTATTGCTTTCTGCTAGAAATAAATTTGTTTTCCTTCTAAATACAGACCAAAGCCAATCCTATTTCCATTGCTCACTGTTCTTCTCTATGTTTATCCACCCACACAATCTATTTGAAGGTACAACCACCTATAGGACTCTACTTATCTTCCCAGACTTTGGAAAGGCTGACTGGAGAAAAAAAGGCATCTTAAGTAAGCACTGTTTAGGGTTTCCTTTTTTTTTTTTTTTTCCTGTTTATTAGTTTAAAGAACATTAGGCTGAAATCTAACTTTCATAATTTTACAGCTATTTCTGCTCTTTCATTAGCAACAAATCATTCATTTTGGTGGCAAATTATTTCCAGGACAACATGCTATGATATGACAGAAAATTACACCTTAAGAGAGGATGAAAGAGAAGGAGGAGATGATATCTCACAACCCCACAAACAATCCTGTTATCATGAAAAGTATGCCTATTAATAGCTATAAAGATGAAGGAAAACAGGTCTATTTACAATTTTAAAAGGTTGATTGCTAAGATGAAGATTTTCCTAAGGACTTTGAACTGCTTTTTATAGTGATAACCCACTATCAGTTCTGAAAAGTGCCTGGCAACAGGCACTGAAGCAGGAGATACACCACAGGCAGGCAGGAAACACTCTTGAAGCTTAATCACATGCAAATTGGAGATTAAGAGATTACAACTGACTTCAGTGCATATGAGGAATATGGTGTAATGCCTTCATGTATCTTCAGTTTTAATTCCATATTAATCTTTGTGTGAATCATTCAGACTTGGGAAGATAAACCAAAGAAGCCTCAACTTCTCTGCTACTGAGATCCACAGAACCATTTACGAAGTTAGGAGTTTTGTTACATACACATCTGTGTATGCTGGGGGAGTTTAAAATATATTTCCAGAGATGACTTGCTCACTAGGAAGTCGTAGTAGCTCTAGAAGGGCCTGCAGGATTTTGGGGACCATATCTGAAGTGGGATGTACCATGCATCAGCTGCCCAGGCCGTGATGGCCTGAAACTCTTGCTCTGTCTGGGGCTGGATGATCACACCCTTGCCAAGAACACACAATCTTTAGTGATGACCTGTGCCTTCCTGAAATCTATTCTGAAATCTGTTTAGAGACAGAAAAAATGTCCATTTGCAAGGAATTGACTTCCTTTATTCTATGATTAACAGGCACAGAAGATATCTGATGATTGCTAGTACAAGAACAGACAGTAGGTGTGCTTGTGGATTGTCCTTTAAAATATTATCCCTGCCATGGCTTCACAGGGAGACAGACCTGTAAGAAAGGACCATGATGATAAATGATCTGCTGGACAGTTTTGAAAAAAAAAAAAGCTTCATTTTTTGTGCACTCTCCGTTCTGGTCTTTGACATCATAGTAATCAGAGACTAAGTTCAACTTAATATTTTTCAAGGAAACTGCTGGACCTAGGCCAGAGGAGTCCACAAAGATGATTAGAAGGCTTGAGCACCTCTACTTGAGTAGAGGCTACAAGAATTGGGATTGTTCAGCCTTGAGAAGAGAAAGGTTCAGGGTGACCTTTTAGCAAACTTCCAGTACCTAAGGAGGGCCAACAAGAAATCTGGGGAGGGACTTTTCCCTCTCCAGGGCATGTAGTGATAGGACAAGGGGAATGGGTTCCAACTCAAACAGAGTAGGTTTAAGTTAGACATTAGGGAGAAACTCTTTATTGTGAGGGTGGTGAGGCACTGGAACAGGTTGCCCAGAGGAGTTGTGGATGCCCCATTCCTAGATGTGTTCAAGGCCAACATTGATTTGGGCTTTGAACAACCTTCTCTGGCTAAAGGCGTCCCTGCTCATGGCTGGGGGATTGGAACTAGATGACCTTTAAGGTTCCTTCCAACACAAAACATTTTATGATTCTCTGATTCATATATAGTGAGATAGATTTCTTTCATTTTCTCTTTTTGTGATGTAAAATAATTAGTGGGACATGTACTTACTAACTGTACTGAGACATTAACCCTTGGTGCCTAGCTCAAAGTTATCCTACCTTGAGTGCAATGACTTTGGCAAGGGCTATAATGTAATAGAAAAAAACAAAGAGCAGACAGCCTTGGCATGGATACATACTTTTTGTGGAACATTGGCCAAATGATTCAACACTCTCCCTACATGCCCCAGCATGATTTCAATTTATAAAATGAGTTCAGATATTCTTTCTTTCTTGTATGAGGATGAAAAACGTTTTTATGGCATAATAGAACATATGGGCTAGATTCTTAGCTCAGGGTAATAAGGCAGGTGCCATTTTTGATTTGTGCTAACTGAACGTCTTTTTCCTGAGGTAGAAAATATTTATCCATAAAAATAGTTTCTTCATCACTGCTAAATGTATTCAAGGATCTTTCTACTCCAGTTTATTCTTCCTTTTAAACCATGTAAGTTCATTTTTAAAAAAAAATATAAATTATTTTCTGCTAGTTCCAGAAATAAAATATTTCTGAATTCAGAAAAAAACATATTGTCATAAATAATTAAAGAAGGTTAATTTAGACCAACTGATCATCATTTAGTGGCCAAAAGGAAAGAGTGTTATCTATACAGTAGCATTTCACACATGCTTATCAGTAAATTGTTTTTAGAGTATATGACTAGAACTGGCATCTGTGTGATCACAAATAAGAGAATTACAATTATTCTGTCTTTTATACAAAAATGAATGCATTGGAGGGATTATGTACATATTTTTTCATAGCAAGAATAGCCAATAAATTACCAACCACAGGAATCTCTCAGCTGGATGCAGGAAGCAATACTGCATTTTCGTAAACAATTCACCTGTATGCCAACTGCCAGTCTGACATTGAGGGAAATGAAAAGCACTTCCCTCAAAAACTTTATTCCCTTGAATGAAATTCTGGAGAAAAGTGTTGTGTGAGACATGTATTAGTAGGGAAGAAAGATAACCCCATAATGTAAGCTACTCACAGGCATTATTTACAACCAGAAGCTACTCTAGGAGAAAAATTCTATTGAAAGCCCAAATGATACTGCGGTTACTACAATAGGCGTTTCATTCAGTGTAGAAAAGGATTGCTTAAAAGATGTCTTGTAAAATACTCTTCATTGGCAAAGAAATGAGCATGTAGAGTTAAATAGACCTGTATTTTCCTCCAAGGCTGTAGGCAGAAATGGTGAATATATGCAATTATCTTCATATTGTAAGCATGAGTTCAGCATGTGTGAGGAGCTAAAAAGCTCAAAAATGATGCAGCATTTACATCCATTTGGAAATGACAGAAACGTTGAGGAGACAGATAGGACCCAGTCCTCTGCTGATGTAACCTGACAGAGCTCCATTGAAATAAGTGGAGCTATTATGATTCAGGCCAGCAGAGGAGCTGGTCAATAAGTGCATTGCTTTGAGACTTGAACTTTTGTAACATCATGGTAATTTTAAGTGCTGGATACTTTACTTTTTCTTCAGGGCTAAATATATCTTTATTTCTTCTGCAGCCCACTTGGCATCTTATAAAAAAATTAGAAAAAAATCTTAAAGCTTCTAATCTGTCAGTCCCTTTTTAAAGCAAAACTCTCAGTACTCAGACTTGGGTGAGCTTTCAGGCTCATTACAAACACACACTCTGTGTTGAAAGGAGGCATTTACTGTGCATGTAAATGCATGCTAAAGCTGGTCACTGCTGCTACTGAGCTGGACTCTTCACAATTTCACTCTCATGACTCCAAAGTGCACTGCAGCCTGCCTAATACCCGATAGCCCACAGACCTGGTAGGTGTGCTTTTAGCAACCTGCTGTACATTAACAGCTTTAATGGTGCTCTGGGAAGGTCTCTAACTGTATGCAATTTTAAAGTATTCTTGTATCTCAGTTGGAAGTACGTGATTTTCTTTTGATCTTGCCTCTTTTCAACAAAAAGAGTGCAGAAAAGTATCTGGGGCTGAAAGGTTTCACACAGAGCCTTATCAATGACAACTGTCAATGACAAGACCTAATGGTTCTCTATGCCAGTATCCTAATATTGTCTCAGTCAACCATATTCCAGTGAAGTGTAAGGCTGTGTTGGGGAAGATTAAAAAAAAAGTTTACATGTGCTGCTTATATACTATACACACTTCTAAAATTCATAGGGTTTCAAAGAATCAAAATTACTGAAATCCTAAGTAACTCAGATTTTGAACATTTCATCATGGATGATGAACACTTCTGATTAGGCTTCTGTGCCTCTGGGTGTCACTGTTGTTTTGCAATAATATAAACAATGTTATTTGATAAAGCAAGAAATGAAAATGGTATAATCAACACCCTCTCATGTTTGTTAGAAAGTACAAGGTTGATCACACTGGCTATTTGAGATCTATGAGTAATTCAGTGTAAGGGATGAACAACTGAATATATAAAATAGTGCTTTCTTGGGTTTTATATTTGGTGAAAAGGGAAAAAACCCTATCAACTACTCTGATGTCCCAAAATGCATTTCTTTGGAAGCTCTTAAAATGGAACATGAGCCTTCATTGCCCTGATAGGGTCCTGTCAGGATGTGTCCAGGATAAATATTGGCTTATGCAAGTCAGAGCAAATGGTAATATGTGTGAGGAGGTGAATAAGTGTCAAGGACCATGCACTACTGCTGCTGCTCACAACTGCTCCAGAGGAGTGAACTTACTTTTCCTGAGTGAAGCTGTTCTGCATTTGTTACAAAATTGGGAGCAAAAAGAAGGGAGGGAAAAATCATACCTTCCTTCTTTTATAGACCTTTGCAGGACAAAGTGTTCTATTGTATGAAATGATATATAAAGTTATTGGGGATTTAGTGATTAGGAAGGGTATTTTTTTAGATTCATTAATGGCTGCAATTGCCTCAGTTATTTACAATAAAATAGGACACACTATGTGCAAAAAAGTATTCCATGGAACAAGGCAGATTCATCAAAAGTTTGTAGGGCAACTGGGATGTGACAGGGAAATAAATACAGTAGTGTACAATTTTTCAAATGTCTCTGATCTTTAGTTTTTTTGTCAATTTAATGAATGAGAGTAGCTGCCTTTTGCTGGGAAGTACCAAATATTAAATAAATAGAGAAATACAGTATTTCCATGAAACAAAAGAGACACATTTCCTTTTTTTAGAATCCTTGAATTTAATTTGAACTAAATCTGAATAGGAAATTTTGCTTCGAGGAGGTCTAGGACACGGTGATCAGGAAATGCACTGGCATTCTCTATCTTGAAATCAGTAGCCACTGACTTCAGCTTGGATAGAATTTCTTCGTCACAAAGGGATCCCATAGGACCCCACTCAGTCAGGATCACACCTACTTCCATGAACAATTGTTGTGGTTTAACCCTATCTGGCAACAAAGTACAAAGCAGCCACTTGCTCACTTCCCTCTGCTCTGGACCCCTGGTGGGCGGAAAATACAGAAGAAAAGTGTGGCTTGAGGTAAGAACAGATTAATAACTGAAACAAATGAAATATAACACTGTTACTGTTATTAATAATTACAATAATAATGCTAATGGAGATATACAGAGAACTAAGCCCCAAGAAACAAAGTGATGCACATTCCAGTTTCTCACCATCCACTGACTGATGTCCAGCCTGTTGTCAAACAGAGACTGGTGCCTCCCAGACAACTCCCCACAGTTTATATACTGAATGTGGCATTCTATTGTATGGGATACCCCTGTGGCCAGTTCAGCTCAGCTGTCCTGGATGTGCTCCCTCCCAGCTTCTTGCGCCCCTGCTCACTGGCAGAGCATGGGAAACTGAGAAGTCCTTGACTGAGAAAGAGTGCTGCTCAGCAGCAACTGAGACATCAGTGTGTTATCAGCACTCTTCTCATCCTAAACCCAAAAGACAGCAGATACTAGGGAGAAAATTAACTCTATTGCAGCCAAAACCAGGACAGCAATGAATTAAAGTAAATCCAAAGTACTTTTTTGCTATCATACCTCAGCTAGACTAGAGCAAATGTATTAAATCACTCACATACTGTTAAGAATATGCTATTTTTAGACTGTAAATTCCTTTTCCCAGTAGCAGGGTGCTAATGTCACATCATGCTATGAGGCTGGGTTTTCATTCTTTTATCTTTTTTTAAGCTTGCAGACAAATATCTTACACATTTCTTTTATGGTTTTAACCTGCTACTATTACAAGGCTAATTAATAAGGGTTTATGAGCTAATTAATATGCTTTTATCTATATGAGCTTTTATCTTTATGTGACTGATTGCTACAGTAATTCTATAACACTACAGGAAGCTATTTATTTTCAAATTAGCAATGTCATCATGACCTTTTACCACACAGCTAAGTCAAGATTCTGGCCTGCCAGGTACATAGAGGGTAGCTCAGATTGTTCAGTGCTGGCTGTAAATTACATGCTGATGAGTGAGTGTGATGATCTCTGTTCCTTGATGTGAATGCAACAGTTTATTCTCCCAAACATAAGTGATTATGGAACTCTTGAGCACTGAAATGTAGGATGAACAGTCAATTTTTAACTTAGTGATGCCAGTAGGAGTATTAATGAATGTGCTTATGGGGAAAGCACAGATACCTGTGCCTAAACCTGGGTCCTGGCCACCCAGGGACGTAGGAGGTATAGGACATAGGGATCAGGAAATGCACTGGCATTCTCTATCTTGAAATCAGTAGCCACTGACTTCAGCTTGGATAGAATTTCTTCGTCACAAAGGGATCCCATAGGACCCCACTCAGTCAGTTGTGTCCAGTTGCTCTGTCCAAGATCCTGTGCAGGGTGTTTTGGGAGGTCACAGCATCAGGCTGATGTGGATCTCCATTTCTGATCTTGGATTTACTCCAAATCCAGTATCTGTGCTGAATAACTGGGCAAAACACTGAAAGCTCCCTGTGCAAAGGAACAAGGCACGGATATTTATATTACTGTGATATATGGGACCCGGGCAGGATACGGCCAAGATCAACCCTTGGTAGGGGACTAACCCATAGTAGGAATTTCTTCCTTCAAATAACTTAAGATCTCAGCAGTATCAAAAAGCAGGTTAGAGTACAGCCATGAAGAACAAGTTCTGTTTTGTAATGACCATGACTTCGGGATTAGTTTACGTTCAAATATACTTGAATTACAGGGGGAATTATTTTGAAATATTAATTTTGTAATCCTTGAACCATCCAGCATCTCAAGTCTCTCTTTCATTTGAAATGACTGGACATTGTCAATGCCAAGATGCCACTACAAATCCTTAGACTTTAACAAAAGATGGTTTTTTGAGGAAAATTATATTTAGATTCTCCGGAAAAAAATTAACTTATAACTCAGCTAATTTAAATCACAAAATAATCTTGTGAAAATATTACTATTATACTACTCATACCAAAACCTCATGTTTTTACTCTACTATAGTTCCAAAGTTACAGATAAGTAATTTTAAAAAATTCCTTAGATTTGCTTCAAAAAGAGTTTTGATTTGGATTCCTCAAATGTACATAGACTGTTTTCTTTTAAGGTTAGAACTGATCTGACTTCCCTCCATTAATATTAAAATATCAAATTCTGGATGATTACACAGAGGGATTAAAATGGTAGTGTATCTAGGGGAAAACACTCACAAAAGGATGGGAAGGAGTTTATGTGGTATTTGTGCAACTATCATACAAGCTTTCAAAGGATTTCTATTGTAATTCAAGATTAGTTGAGCATAAGTTAATGGACTCTTAAAGTATTACCCAAAGCTTATTATGATAGACTACAGTGGCCTCTTTTTAAAATGTTTTTTAATAATATCAACTATAAGGTCCCTGAAGACATGATATTTCTAGGGTTAGTATTGCCTCATCAAATATTAAAATAGGTCAAGCAATTTGGTTTCGGTTCCTTTTCTGTTCATGCTCCTGCTGTACTGTGCATACCAAGTAGAGCGCATTATGTAGATTTACCAACTGTTGAGTTCTCTGCTTTGTTTCATTATGTTGTTTATTTTGCAATCTGTACTGAGAGCAGAAGAGTTACAATTATACACCAAGGAATCCTGATATTTACTGATTCCATAAAGTTAAGGTCATGTTCTGTAGCAATTAGAGATACATTCATTTATCAGAATTCAATCTTGCAGATGCAGGTAATCCATAATGAAAAGACCGAGATGAGAACAAATGACTCAACAAGGTTCCTAGTTGCATGATTACACTACAAATATCTCACAGTAAGAGTAGCAATATATCTCTGTGGATCAAAACGTGTTTCCCAGGAAATATTTGCATTTGTCAATGGGAATTTGGCTAAATTAAGACTCAAAAGTTTATTCTTAGAGGCAAGTAGTCAAAGACAACTACTCCTCCATTGCTTTCCAACTGAACAATTTTCCACACCCCTTGTTTTATTTCTGGGCAGAAACAAGGATAAAGCATATTTAAATCTTGATTCCTTCAATCGTGTTATGTACAAAGTTTCACAAGTACTAGACAGGAATAGACCAAACAGGTCCATCTTGTAAACTTAGCGTTGGCTGAGTATAAAGGAATGTGACCCTTCAGATTTCTTTTATTTAAAAACTGAATGCACAAAGCAGTGCACAGAAAAGAAATGTTTAAGGCAGATATTTAGAATAGAATAAAAATCTTTTGATGTTTCAAAAATAAAGCTGCACACATCTTTTATATATAGAACCTGGCATGAAAAAAGGATTTTTAGAGCATGAGTTGCAGTGAAGACATGAAAGTGTGTGATTTTATATTTGTAGTTCACCAGTAACATTGTTAAATATCTTTAAATACCTTTTGTTATAGAGCAGCAAAATGCTATTGGAATTGATTTAATCCAAAGCAAGATCTGGCAGCAGAACTGCTGCTGCTCAGTACACAAGGTTGAGGGATAGTTTGTCATGCTTGGTTTTCATTTTAAGGCATCTAATATTTAGCCACTTAACAATTTAGGAGGCTGAATCTTTTGCTTTGAAAAATGTTCCAGGAGTTATACAGAGCAATGTCCTTGATCCAGGAGCAGGATCCATGAATGAATATGTCAAGTATAGTTTGGAGTCAGCAGGCTAAAATTATCCATGAGGTTTTGATTTAATTTTGATGCCAGAGACAATCTTTTTTCTGATATTTTTCACAAAGACTGTCAAGTCCTTGTCAAGTAAAAGCAAAATCATGTGTTTCAGAGTGCCTCTTTGCCAATACTGGCATATCATTATCTTGGTTTACCTTTCTTCTGTGTATTTGGTTATGTTTCTGGCAAATTAAAATGCTTATCATGATTTCAAAAATGTCTTATTGGTAATTATATATTTCAAGATGAGCTGCCAGCTATTCTGATGAAATTTCTGAGTATCATTTTGAGCAAACTTAGATTTGTTTATTTTAGTAGCTCACTGAGGAATAGACGTCATGATTTTGCTCTTGTCATTCAAATAAATCTCAGATTTATTTCCATGTCAAGCACTGTGAGACAAAATTACAATCATTTTTTGAATGGCAACTATGACCAGCAAAATAAAGGAGCCATTCCTTAGGAAAAGACTTCATCCAACAGCCCTGCAAATTACTTCCATGTGTCTTTTGACTTGCAGATTTTGGATCATGGTATGAGTGTGCAGATTCAAGGACCCAACACTTACGACAACTTTTGTGTCTTTTTACTGACTGCCTTATTACATCTTGCTTGCAATTTGTGGCCAAGATTTCATACCAAGAGTCTTTGTGGAAGGATTATAGTTTCTCATGTATGTGAAGTATTTTTCAAGTTTCTGTTGGGTCTAAAATAATTAACGACACTAAGATAGAAAAGTGAATAACCTGAAAACTAATAACTGCAACTATTTTAAAATAAAATTATAAGTATTAGAAATTTGCAAAACTACTTATGCAAATGAAATTGCTCCATCTCACTAGCTATGTTAATCCTACTCAATTATGTTACTGCTAAGACATACATTTATGGAGTTTAGATAAATGTGTGCAATTCTTCAAAGCCTTCATGTAATTGCTTCTAGATTTGCCATCAGTCTGTACTTGTCTTTGTGATTGTATCTCTACTTGGTAGGGCTTCATGTTGTAATTGTATGTTAATCGTTTGTGATTGTATCTATGAGGTTTTAATGCAGTAATTTTGAATGGAAAATTGTCTGATTGTACCTTTGATGAAAATTTTGATGTTACTTTTACCCAGAATGTACTTACTAACAAGCAATTGACATAAACCAATATATACCAGAATGAAAATTATTTAAATAAAATGGGAGGGCATTTCCACAAAGATAACACATTGTGAATTTAAAAGGTAAATATTTTAGTACCTTATAACTTTGCACTTCAATTTATTCTGACAAAGAAGTGATTGAGAGAGGCTGGTAACTATTATATGACTCAGAAGCTTTGAGGGTTTTTACAATCTTGTTGCTTGTTCCTCTGTGCAAATTCCCATATGCACTTGAGCTAATTATATCAACTTCTATGAGATACTCAGGGGCAATTGTCATTTTTCAATGCAAAAACACAGCATAAAATGCAGAGCCAGCTCAGTGGGCAGGCAGGCATTTTTCTGGGCGCCATCCAGTGGCAGGGACTTTGGTGTGAATAGACAGCAGGCACCCTTCTGCTGTTGTTAACTGGTCCCAGGAGAGCCTTGCTATAAGCCTGTTCTATCCAGGCAATTTTGGTAGTGCGTATTCTGAATGATTTTTGTTTCCAAAACATCTCAAGGCTCTCAGTACAGCCCTGGAGCCACGAGGTGTTTTCAAGACCATATGTAAGTAAGGCCTGGCTGCAAATAAGGACAAATTATAGGCATATTCCATAAATTCTAGTGTATGAAATATACTTTCACCCAAGCACTCACATACAGAAGATAAAAGCTAGTTTATTGTCAGTAGTAGTAGTTTTAGAATTAGATTTTTTTGTTTACTTATTTGGGAAATGTTTTTCCATGATTTTCATCTTCATGGCTGATTCAACTAGAAAAAAGAGTAGATTTTTAAAAACTGTCTGAAATCAATAGTCCAAAAGAAATACAATGCTCTTAGTTTATATTTTATTTTCTTTCTCTCATTTTTTCGCTTGTTTACTTTGAGTAGTTACAGACTGTCTTTTCTGTTTCATCATTCAAAGCTGATGGTAAGGAACTCTCAAACTGAATTTTTTACTACAATATTTTTACATTTGATTTTGATGTCTTTCTTCCATGTTTTTATTTCAGATAGGGGAAGTTGAATAAACATGCTACCCTCAGCACATTTTCTTAATTATTTGATGCCACTTCATTCAGATAATGTGATGAAAGATTCTCCTTCCCCTAAGAGACTATTCTTTCAGTTCTGACGTTGCTTGTATTTCTAGAAATGATTGGAGTAATTTTTTACAAATACCATTTTTTCGATTCTTCAGTGTTTTCCCCCAAAGAGCTTTACAGTAGATGATAAAGGTAGAGGCCCCAGCCCAAGTCAGACCTAGTTATTCAGTAGCTAGAGTTCAGCAATTAACCTAAAAAAGAAGAATTAACTACAAGCTGTTTGTGTTAGCAAATGCTAACATGAATAGGTGAGCAGGCAAGACCTGCTGCAGTATTTAAATGGATTAAGTGGGCCAGTTAAGTATTGTGAGGAGTCATTTCAATTAATTTAATTGAATCTCTTTTGGCAGTGATCCAAAAGGGCAGACATTTAACTGCCCAGAAAGCCTGTGGTAGACAAACAATTTCAGAATAAATATAATATACTTCTAATGGATTTTGTGTTTTCCTTAAGTGTGAACTATCCTTACATTTTTAAAGGTAGGAACAGTTTGAAAGCTCTGTTTCTATTGCTTTTGTCCAACCTTTGGAGTTGCCTAGGATTGCCTGAAAGAGAGAGCATGAAAATCAAGATAGCATATAGGGAAAGATGTGCCACTTTGGCAGGGCAAACTTCAGTATGTAGTTAAAGT
The DNA here is from genome assembly GCA_013397095.1 of Sterrhoptilus dennistouni. Taxonomy (NCBI): domain Eukaryota; kingdom Metazoa; phylum Chordata; class Aves; order Passeriformes; family Zosteropidae; genus Sterrhoptilus; species Sterrhoptilus dennistouni. The sequence goes on along the minus strand of VWZU01003218.1, from coordinate 33,056 downwards.
AACAAGCCAGGCTCTTCTATTATAAGTCCTGCTTGAACAGAAATGTCTCAAAAGACTTAATCAAAGATATCAGGATGTATAGCTCTCCACAGTTTGGAATTTCATCAAACCACTGGATCTTGTGAAGCTTAGCATCATGATGCATTAAAACAGTTCCCACACTTCACAGATGCCCAGAGTCCAGTAAAAAGGACAGAATTAAATATTCATGGATAAGAGTCTTTCAAGAGAGAAATGAATGCATAGGTTAAACCTATGCTTTCTGAGTTGTTTATTTCTTTAACACTGGAGAAGTTAAAAAACTATCAACACCTCAAATGTCTACACCTCCTACAACTGGAATGGTTTCTGGAGTCTCCTGCAGACTTCATAAGATCATTAATCAGTGTCTTTGTGAGCTGTGTCCCTTCCCTGATGCTTTGTAGCCATAACACTGGGCTGTGGGAATTTTAACAAGTCAAATGGGACTTAAAAGAATGAACACAAGGAGGAAGTCATCAGTGAGTCTTGGAGATTGGTGTGCTGTTGTGCTGCCTTCTAGCAAAAGAGAATTCTGGGTTTTGGTCTATTTTCAGAATCACATCTGTGTTTTACATTCTCCTAGCAGACCAGACCAGAAAACTTTCTACAGAAGCAATAGGTACCTGTGGTTTCTGAGCAAGAGGGATCAATTGTTTGCTACCCCAACATGCTGGGTTACCTAGCCTGTTGTAAAGCAAAATATCCTTCATTACAGATTTTGAACTTTGTGTGGCTGAGAAAGGAACAAAATCAATGTCTCTATTCATCTAAGACATTTCTAATCATGTGAAAGCTATGCAAAAATATGTGAGGCTTTAAAAAAATTATTTACAATAATAATAGTTTTACTTCCTTTCAGATCACTGAACCCACAAACAATTTTTTGCTGTACTAAGCAGATAAGGGATTGGTATTTTCCATCTGACCGATTTTTGAAGTATTTATCCCTCTTTTGCCTGATTGAAAGAGTCCTGAAATTGAACAAACATGCCATGCACAGCATTTCTGTGAGAAAAGGATCTCATGTCCACTTTTTTGAAGGTCTGGAACTCCAGAGGAGTTTGTATAATGTCAAGTAAAATCCAATTTTTTTCAGGAGATCAGCCAAAGGTTTTCTCATGCTCTGTTATGTACAGGTGCCTGAGCCTCCTGTGGTGTCCTGCATTCATAGAACTCATTGTGCTCCTTAGAAAGAGGGCAATTTCAAACCTGAGGGGAACAGCTTCTCCTTTAAACTTCACAGCTGGCTGTGCTGAGAGGCCCATGTTCAAACCAAAGACAAGAATCTCCTTGGAGAATGTATATGTGACTGCTAGCAAAAAAAGGAAAGGAAAATGTAGGTTAAAACCTAAGCTAGTTTGAGACTCAGTGTGGGCATTTGTTTGTGTACATCTGACAGACTTTGTATAGACAGCTCTTCATCAAGTAACAAACCCTTCCAAGAAAACTCTGTCCTAAATTTTAATGTTTGCTTTCAATTTTTTGTATTCATTTACTGAGAATAACCAAAAATTTGGCCATCTTAAGTAGCAATAGTAAATTATATATCATAGATTCATAGAACAATCTATGTTCACTGACACTTGATTACTTTATTACTTTATTACTAATTGGTTTAGTAAGTACCAATTATATCCCTAAATGGTTTTCTAGATGTTAATGTATCAGCTACATTCCTCATTTCCCAAATATTTTGTAGTTAGAAAATGAAGCAGCAAGATTTCTCTTTCATACCTATTAGTCATCATTACATTCTCTAGTAAAGTGTTATTTCAATGTAATGATGTTTGCAAACACGTTTAGACTGTAGTTCCTAACATTCATGTTAAATATTAACCCATTATATTACTCAAGGTAGAATCAATGTGGCATAAAACTACAAAGGAGAGAAACCATCAGACAAAGTTATGATCAGAATGTGTTTTTATACTTTTTTTTTTTGTATATAAGTTTGGCTGACTAATTAATGGAAGTATAAAGGGTTTATAATGACCTTAATGATTGACATGGCCTAATTAAGCTCTGGTGCTGTTGCTATTTAGTAATGCATCACATTAGTGATTCCTCAGAATAGAAGTGGTTCCACTGGTGTTAATATAGCTGTTTGGTTGGCTTTGTGTGCTGAAGCTTTTTCTGCTGAAGAGTAATACTTTGCTGAAACTAAAAGCCCTGCAGGGATATGTCAAATCCAGAGAAAATTTAAGAAATATAAAAAATAATTGGGTTTTGAACTGGCACTTGGAAATTAAATGGCAGTCTTCATTTAGTCTTGCATGGAGCTTTGCTTAATTTTATCTAAAAATAAAGCAAACCAAAACCAATATTTATGTCCAAATGTTGATATGAAATGACAGTGATTAAGTCTGGACTTATCATGCCCATCTTCTGTTTAACTTCAAGCACTAAAATTCCCAATGTCTCCCTTGATTGTTTTGGAAAAAAAAAAACCCTATACATGTTTAACATCCACAAACAGATAAAATGAACAACCTTTAGCTGAAGCAAGTATATATTAAAAATACATGTATATGTGACAGTAACATGTACCTATTCTGCCCATGATGAGACAGATGAGGCTAGCTTTAAGTGAATTTGTTTGCACTCCCATAGGAGTCTAGCTGCAGTAGAATGGAACCCTATGTGAATTAATTTATCCTGCTTTCAGGCTCCTTGGAAGCTTTTGGCACTTCTGCTCCTGTATTTATGGCTGGCCTGAGGATGTACACGCTGCATGACAGTGTGCAGCACAGGCATATATCCTTATTCAGTGTTTAAGCATGGGAGTAGTTGTTACTCTGAGTTGTCAGCTGGTTATTTCTTAGAGGAGCTGTCATGGGGATTGCATGCTGTGGAATTTACATTACTATTTAAAATACTGTGTGATTTTTCTGGATTAAAGGACCCTGTCAGGTAAAATACAGACCATATTTTTAATTTTATGTCTTCCCTCTATTCTTAATGTGTTTTGAAATAAAATTTTTGAAATTGTGTTCTATTTGCATTACTCTGTCTTTGTTTCTGTGTTAATCTCTGGTCCTTTGCAGGAAAAAATGTAGCTTCTGTTTTAAATGACTGTGCTTTAAATTTCTGAATAAACAGTTAACATAAAAACTTATGCTAATTGTTTGACAGGAAGAATGTAAATTCACTTCCAAATTTTCCCTTCAGAAAGTCTCATTGCATTTTCTTTTCTCAAAGAAAATCTGACATTACAACTCAACACAACTGTAAAGTCTTGCAGTATGTTTTTATGTGAGGATAAATACGCACTACGCAGCGTGTTTTACGGTGAGGATACCTAAACTGCCGATCAGAACTGAGGCACCTGTGGTAGCAGATCCAAGGACTTTAATAACTTGTTTCCAGGCTGTGAAGAATGCACGAAACAAGTGGGGTACTAGACCTCAGACACATGCTAACAGAAGTGATTATTCAGATGGACTACATATGCCCATGGTGAAGAGAGAAAAAAATATGCTTCCTGATGTACATGCACACTTTCAAAACATGATATGATAGTTAGAGCAAAGCTATATTTTAAGGTTCTGGTACCTGAGCTGGCGGCTCTCGTGGAATTTGTATATTTAAGACACAACACCAGGCAAAGGGATCTGAATGAGAGTTTAATGTGCTGTGACCTCTCCTTGCACAGTGTAACTTGCTTTTGTAGATGCTCCAGTCACATCAGCTTTACACTATAGCTATAGGTGGATTAGCTGTGCTAGAGCAAAGCTTTTAGATCAGCCTTGATAAATCTACATGGAACTGCATTGCAGAGTAGACCTAATGTATGTTGCTGTTGTATTTAGCAAAGAACTTAAGGAAATATTAATGGAAGAAATTCTATGTATTTTCAGCAGAATGGAGATTCTTCAAATTGCTTCATATCCCTTTTGTGTTGAATAACTCCAATATTTGAACCTGTAACCAAGTGGAATCCAATAGCAATTAGGTAAAACGACTCCCTCTCTCCATTTTAAAGAAGCCATGGGATGACTTGGATCTGTGGTAACTCGTCTTAGTATGTCTTGTACTACTTAGAAGTCCTCATCTGATTTTTCCATGGCTCATCTTTGAAGCTGCTAAATCAGGCATCATTGGAGGAACAATCTCTTTTCCATTGTTTCCAAAAGATAGAGTAACTGAAAATTAATGGAACTGAGGGGAGAAAAACTGATATCCTCAAAGAAAAAAAAAGTGCAGCAAAGTCTGAAATTAAAATGTAATGAAGCAGATTTGATGTAGTACATAGCAAGCTTGAGCTAACTGGAATTCTGCCAAAACTGGACATTACTTTCCTTGGGAAAAGGAGAGTCTGTTTCAAACTCTGTGATCAACCTGGCAAAAGTATTCCTCATAATTATGTTAAAAAAAATAACGAGCTTACTGCAAGACAGCAGCACAGCAAGTGGTGATTCTTGCTCATTTCTCATGGGACAGATGATCCGTTTGATAAACTGGGCATTGAATAGGTACTTGCAAAACCTAAGGTCTGTGATTAATCCAGCCATTTTTTGTCTTTGTGGTCTTGAGCATACTATTCCTCTGCTGCTCTTCCTACTTGTTTTTATGTCTTAGTTCCAGATGTAGTAAACTCAGGGGAACAGTGCCTATCTCTTCTTTTCTGGAAAGCTAAGCAACACACATGATTTGTTCTCTGTCTCTGTCAACTCAAATTTCAAAATCCCTGCCTGACTTGCCTCTCTGCAAACCTATTTATGCTTTCCTAACTCTTTGTGATCCTGGCTGTTCCTCCCATCTGTTCTCCCTTGCTTCAAGAGCTGCAAGGTTATTAGAGGAACTTTTTTTCTTATCTCAGGGAAAGCTATCATTCTGCACTACTCTGAACTGCGTCATTGGCAAAGTACTTTGCGCTTCAAGCACATATTTTGATGACCCTCTTCAATACATATTTGTTTCCAGACCTGAATAAGGCAAATCTTTTCTTAGTCACATACATCAACAAGAAATCAAAGGAAAGACTGTAAAAAGAACACTTAGGTCTGGCCAATCTGCTTCTAGTTTCCCCAAAGTAATTATTTAATGCCTAAATTGTAAAGCTGCACTGATTTATGACAGCTCTGGAACAGGACAACCCATTTCCAAGAAACTTTGTACTTAGATAATGTTTAATTAAATGAGAGGCATTCAAATATTTTTTAAATTCAATCAGACTAACATTTCATATTTCGTATTGCATCACAAAGTTACAGAGAGGGTAAGGACTTCTAACAAATTCTGTAGGATTTTTACTTGAAGGGAAGAGTAAATGTCCCTTTCTTACTAAACACTATCTGAAAAAAGATGATTTGTAAGTAATACTTAATTTCCAAATTGAAAAAAAGGAATCAATCTATAAACTTATGTTCAAGGATTTTATTGCCTAAGCTTCTGTTTTTGAATTAATGTTAAAAAATATTAGTAAAACCCCCCAACAGATATCAGCTCTACCTTTGAAAAAAAAAAAAGTTTTTAGAATGGAATTGGGGATTGAATAACTTTTTAAAATGAGGCCTGTCATATCTTTACCATATCCCATATCTTCCCTAAAATTGTATTTAAATAGAACATAAACTAGGTAGTTTTGTTTGGGAAAAAGAGATAATTTTCTGTTGGAATTAATGGTAGATTAATGGTAAGAGTCAGAGAAGAGATAGGGACATTATTTACATGAGATCTCCTTATAAGTGCTGGCACAAGACAACCTATTCTAAGGGATTTATATTAATGGGATGTCATATGCAGCAAGGAATAAAACACATACTTAATGTGGGTAAAAGCACTGAAATAAAATAGAGGATTAGATCAAGCTTGCAATTGCTTTTGTCTGACAATAGCTAATTTTGCAAATTACTTGGGGAAAACAAGGTTGGATCATAAGGATTCAAGCCATCTACAGTTAAATGCTTGCAAATGAACCTTAATTTCAGTAGCTTTTAAAAGATTGATTTATATTTATTGACATATATCTATACCTATGCATAAATTCACAGATAGATGAATTATTAAAAACTGAAAATACAGCCAAGAGAAAATGATGGGGCACTTTACTTAAATGATGTAAACTAAATCCCTTTGAAAAAATATCAGAAATCTGATTTGTTAAAAACTTTTAAAAAACATCTTCTAAGATAATGTAAGTGGGTTTATTTTCCCTCAGAAAATGTAGCCAAGTATTTTGCAGTGAAGCTGAGAGGCAAAAAAAGCTTTAGCTAATAATGTCGCTCACTGCAGAGAGCTCTTGAATTCTAGATGTGATTTTAAAACTGAGGTTCAGAAGCTGATTAAGGACCAGAATCCCTGACTGAGTTTCTGATTAACATTTTGAACATGGAGCAAAATATTCAGTCTCTGCATAATTATGAAATAGAGACATCAAAGAAGAAAAATGCCTTTGAGTGATCTATTCTATCTCTTTGTGAAAGCAAGATTATATTTTTAAGCTGGCAGTTACAAGGGTTTTTCCAAATGCAATTTTGAGAGTTCCCATTGATTGAATGTAAACAGTTTCTCTTGGAAAAATATTCCATGACCTAAAGGGTCTTTCTGGAAAATTTTGCTGTTCATTGACATGCACAAATCTTTCTTCTTTTCTGTCTCGGGTGATCTCTCATTACACTTACTGCTTGCCTTCACATCCATATTAAAATACTAAGGGAAGAGTGAAAAAGGAAAAGGCCTAAAAACATACAGAGTTTAAAAATATTTTAAAAGCCCAAACCTCCATACAAACAAATGCATTAATTTTTTTAAGCATTTGATTTATAGGATGGGACACATTATATTAGTTGTGCAATAATTTCCTTATATTTAGCGCCAGCCTTCCTTCCTTCCTTCCTTCCTTTTCCTATTTCAGTATAGGGTCAAAGCTACACATTCAAATCAGGGATAAGTTTTAAATTATCACATATCTAGACTGAAGTGAAAACCATGTCCAACTGTGAAATTTTCTTCTGCTCTGAAATCTCTTCTTATATTCTGTTACCAATTTTCTGATGCTTCTTGAATTTAAATGTGTTGAGGAACTGTTTCTTACACAGTGACTAAGTAGTATTTTTTAATTATGCAATATTACTATTTTATTTATGTAAAGCAAAAAATTATGCATATTCTAGCTTAAATAATTACATTTGGCCTATATTTATTTCCTTTGAAGTTTAGTAAGCGTATTATTTTCTCCCAATGGTGTTAATACAATGTATGAACCACACAATGTAAAAAGAAGCCAAACATACATCCAAAGAAGTAGCATATTTTTTAACATAGCTACACACTATATATTGCTTTTTACTTTTGAGGGGTTTTTTTGCAACTATGCAACAATTGTTGCAGCCATGATCTGATTGGCTTTTATATTTAGGTATAATAATCAATCTATATATAATGTATGCGCATATATTTCTGTTTTTATTCTGATCTCTCATATAGTTTTGAGAGACTTCTTTTATCACATGCTTTCATGGTTTGGTTCTTTGATATGCTTCCAGTTGTCTCCTCATTCCTCACTGAATTTGCTTTTTTGTGGAAATTCAATAGAGAGTACACTATGAAAACTTCATACCTTGCCATGTTCACAAGATGTTAAAGAGAATTAGACCTGCAGTTTGTGCCGCAGAGAAGGTGTTGCAAATCTCATTATGGGATTCCTGATGTGCAGACTCCCAGCTATATTTTCAGACCACTTATTTTCTTAGTTTTGCCACGTATTTTTGATCTGCCAACTTCAAGACTTTCTTAACAGTCTTCTCAAAAAGAAAACTGAAGATATAAACATCAACTGTTCTCACCACTTTCTTTTAGCAGAGAGGTTTCATAAAGTCTGACACTTGGCTATATTTTGGTTTTCATACACTGTAGGCGGTTGTGTAAATTTGTTGACAAAGACCAGGTAAAAGTGAGATCCTTTGAATGCACCTTGAAGATGTCAGTTGCTTTCCAGTATTTCTGCCGCTTTCCAGTAGTGCCCGTGGTCTCTGAGAACATGATGTGAAGACTAGCCCAAAAGACAAGTGAGTGTTTAGTCTATAGTTATACAAAATTTGAATTGTTTAGAGTTTAGGAAAGCTGACATACATTAAAGATGCAGACTTTTTAATGCTTCTCAGAAAGCACTGATTATATTTCATAGGACAATGACTGTGTTAATTAGACACAGGAGTATTCACACCACTATAAAATTAATAGGCATGTAGACATGTTCCACATGCAGTTTACTTGGTGTTGATACCAATATAGCATTCCTCTTGGAAAAGTGAGCTTGGAAGTTATATGCTTTACATAGACATAATCACAGAAGCTCCTGTTTCCCTCTTCTCTACCCTGAAGTCATACAGCTGTTAATTGACAGTAGGGAATTCTGCAGCATTAAGCATGAAAGGCTCCTTCAAGAGGAGAGACAAAACCCAGTAAGTTCTCTTTCTGCTCCATGCACAAGCGCAGTCACTTGAAGACAGAATCTGCTCTCCATATCAGTGACTAAAAAGACACTTCATTTTCTAATAATTAATGTTGTTCCCGTAGGATGCAATATAAAATCATCAAAAGAGCAGCTCCACCTTAAGCAGGTGAGAGTCATCCAAATTAACTGAAGAATTTGCAGTGATATGAGATTTTCTAAAATTTAAATGAGAGATGTGAAATCTTTAAAATCAGGGAAGATAAATGCATATCATCATGGTATAGACTGCTAATCACTCTACAGAAAACTTACATCAACTCCAGATGATTATCTACTTGTATGGGGAAGAGTGATGATATTTTGGAAGCATGGGCAATTTTATATAAATTATGGAAGATATTTTTTATAGTCTTAATTTTCCTAATCATAATGACAGTAGGGTTCCCTTATTCTGCTCATTGGGGAATAAATGGAAACAACAATCTAAATGATACTCAAACTATATTTCTCCATTCCTCACATAATAATCTGTTATGGATGTGAAACATAAGACCTATTGATCTGACTGAGTTTGTAGAAAATTTCTTAACAGGATAATTCATTTCTTAAAGCACTTAGGTTTCATCCAGGAAAAGAATGCCAGTCTTTGCAAGTATTTCAAGATGACACAGGCAAAATGTTTCCTATCCCAGTTTCAGCACCAAGCAATAGATAGCCTGCTTCTTCTATAAGAAAATGGTTTGTTAACCAACAATGACAAGCCATTTTCACAAGTAACATCACTGTTAGTATTAAACTTCAGTTTTGCTCTATCTATGATCTGTTATAGAATTTTGGAGATTGAATGAACACATTTATCTGAAAATAAGGGTTGAAATAGTTCATTCTTATATACTATGGAGCTGTATTTTCAGTAGGGACGTTTTGCATTGCTGTTTGTTTTGATTGGGTATGACAATGTGCAAAACAGTAAGGGATCAGAATTGCTACCTGCTTTTCCAATATCTAAATGAGTACAAATATTTTGACATGAGGAGCAGAGATTTTAAAATGCTAAGCACTACAGCAAAATGGATTAGCCTTTAGTAAGGGGAGCTTCAAATTGCAAGTGCCAGGGGGTTAATGGAAAGCAGTGTGTCATATTTCCTGATTTACCCTTTCACTATCTTGTCCAAAACACCTGGGTAATGTGTTGCTCATAAATTATAATTCAATAAGCATACTTTGAGATTCAATCCTTATTCTTTTCAAAAGTTTCAAGTAAACTACATAGAAATTCCGGCTATGTAGAAAAGTGCTCTGCTTTGGTTAGTGCTGTAACAATATCCCATGGGCAGAATGAATGTAAGGTAGAATTAGTCAGCCTTTTTGATAACTTCAAAGATCTATAGATACTCTAACATTTTCCTAGTGGATTCATGGAACCAAATGTATTAATTCTAAGTAATTTTTAAATATTTATCTCTTTTACTTTGCTAGGAACGCAGAAACATTTTGTGTGAGACTAAGTTTGAAAAATATGGTAGCTTTGTTATTCCCATAAACAGAGTTTGCACATATGTGACATAATACCTTGGTGATGTACTCTTAATTTGGATTTCACCCTCTCTTCCTGACACTCTCTGACTGCAGTCTTCAGCTCTGATAGCAAACAAACCATGGAAGATGACTGGCTTGCAAAGGATTTACCATACCTCTTGTTAGTTTTGCAGATGGCTGTGGATGCTGTGCTGCCAAGGCTGAAACACTCAGCCACAGCAGCACATTTGTGCCTTGTAAAACTGGGATATGATGAGGTGGAATCAAAGGGTTAAAATACTTTTTTTCATCTTCAGAAATATTTATTAGCTTCCCCCAGCTCTTGGGCAGAGGCAAAGCTCTCTGTCCCTGACTTGTGTTCCCATAATTTATAAAGGATAATCAGATTCTGCTTTGTGTCAGCCAACCTTTCATGTCCTGGTTCCAGAGAAGACAGGGTTAATTTTTTGCAGTAGCCCAAGAGGTTCATAACTAGGATGAGAAGGTTATTCTATGCCACCTCATGTCATTGCTAGGGGCAGGGAAAAAGGACTCTCTTCTGGGGAGAGGGGGTTCCTGCTGGTCAAGAAAATGTAGTGGAGGGTCCAGTGTTCTCTCTTATCAGGGAGTTTTTCTGTGTAAATAATTTATTTTCTTATACCTTTTGTTATTAATATTGTAGCTGTTACTCTCTGTTTTCTTATCTCATTGCTGTTTCCAGTAAATTGCTCTTATCTCAATTCATGGTCTTTGATGCCTCCAGTTGGATGGAGAAGAAGTGGTGCATGGTTTTAGTGGGAGTACTATACTGGAGAATACAATGCCTAAACCATCACAGCTCCCCATCTTGTTCCCCAGGAATTTTTCTGCCTCTCCACTCATCCCACTTCCCTCACCAGTTCCCCACTTTGCCATTTGATAGAGTGGTGTTTTCCTTTCAGTTATAACAGCAGGGAAGGACTAGGAAATAGAGCAAGGGAATGTTTTGATCTATGTAAAGTTCTCAAGATCAGATTCCCAGGAACATTTTTGCCAGAGAGACAGATGGTGTTGCTACCACCAAGTGTCTTGTAAATTGTTGAAGAATTACTCTGAGCGAGATTGCATTCCATCTTTCATTTCCATCTTCACATATTATGTTACTCATATCCTTTAATAAAAGATTTTTATCTGGCTGTTTGGTATTAGATATAACATACAGAATTTATATATAATATTTCTAACTGCTTTGTCACCTTCTTGTATTTTGATTGATTTTTAAAATCAACCAATTCACTGTTTTATTTTGTGATCTTATTTTAATTCTGGTCTTTCTAAAATGAATCTCAGGATATTTTTCTTTGATGTTGCACATTCTACTCTTTCTCAATTTCCTCTGCAGGTTTTCCAAGAAAAAAAAATCAAACTATTTTTCTGATAACGAATTCTCTAGATCCACTCTGCCTTTTCAAAGAGCTTTGTAATATTGAATGTACCTCTCAAAAGTAATGCCAAACAAAATAGAACTTTTTGAAGAGAATTTAAGACAAAAAGAATGCTGACAGTCTCAGTCCCAAAAAAATTAATGGGATTATGGTCATTAATTTTCTATAAGGCTATTTTGTGCTGGTTTACTAGAAGTTCTGATCCAATAATCATCAGTAGATGAAGTTGCATTGATTGTGCTCAAAATGAAACAGCAGCTCAAGGTTTCAGCTGCTGCTCACAAAAATCCAAAGATTTTGTTTTATCATGAATTTTTTGTTTCAAATTGCTCTTTATTTTTGTATTTAATTTTTATACAAAGGCTATGTTAATTATTTTTTCTGTTATTTTTCCCCCCAATTATTAGTTTATTGTACCAGGAAACATCATGTTATTAATGCATTCCAGTGTGACAACATCCATATCACTATATTAGCTCTTGAGCAGTCTTATGTTCTGATTCTCCCACTGCCATGTTTTCTCTGGTACATATCACTTTGAGAACTCTGCAGATCAGCTATACATAAAGTGCTAAGCTAAGAGAAAAGAATAAAACCTGGGAACATGGCAGCACACATGTTGAAAGGAAAACTAGAATGCCCTCAGGATCAGTGCCTTTAATTTGTTATATTAAGTAATTTAAAAGTTGCATAGAACAATCGCTTTAGTTAATTTATTAAGTTTAAATCTCTCCTATCACGACTGGACATTAATTCTTCTTCAGTATCTTGTAGCAAACCCTTCCCTGAGCATTTATTGCATACCAATTTGGTGGCTATTTGCTATAAATTTCCACCATTAAAAAACTTTCCCATATCAATTTTCTGATCGAGTTGAGAGATAAATCCTTTATGTTGATGTGGAAAGTGAGAACATATCACTGTATTGACCAATACACCGTGAAGATACATAACTGCACCAGGGAGTCAGCCTTGGTGACGGGGCAGATAGCAGTATGTACTCCAGATAATTAAAGACACTAAGCACAACTAGATTGAATTTTGCATTTTTTCTACTTTTAGTAGAGATTTAGTTTCTCTGCTATTTAGCTTACTGGAGCTCATAGATAATATTCCATCTTAGCCTTTACTCTTTCTGTTATATTTACATTAATGATACTGAAAACTTTATCAGACATTGTTCAAAGCCTTACATAATATCATCTGTATTATATATATATATATATATAT
>VWZU01003218.1:9782-20405 GCA_013397095.1 Sterrhoptilus dennistouni | reverse complement strand
TTTCTTTTGTTTCATCTTTTTTCTGCGCTTCTGGGACTGTTCATTACATCGAATTTAAAATGCATACTACACTTGCTTTGTGATATACACCAGGTTTTATTTGGCTTCTTCTACCTTACTTTATTTGTTTTGATGCTACATAAAAAATCCTTGTTTATTTTTTTAGAGCACTTTAAAAGATTTTTCTGTCTCACGCTTCATGGGATTTCAAAGAATTTTAAAATAAAACCAGCAGATATTTCTGTTGTTTTTATTTTAAAATAAAATATTTTTAAATAAAAATATTTCACTTTCCCCTGCCCACCTCCCTCAGTTCTGGCCAGCCTGTGGTTATGTTTTTAAGAATAGTGAATAGATTGAGGCTATGATTGAGAAGTTTTCATCCCAACCCTCTGGAGACATACAGAACTCACCAGATCACTCTGATCTTTTTCAGAAGTATTGGAGAAAAGTAATTTTTTTTTTTGTAATACAATTTCTGATCCTATTTTTGATCCTACAGAGACATACTTAATTCAGTACACAGAGGAAAGAGGTGGTGACCACAGCTTTTTTAGATCTGCTGAGGAGCAAGATACACACCAAGATAACTTTTTGAGCTTCAGTCTTAAAAGCAAAAGTACCTATTGCATATTATGTTTACAATTTTTTTAATTTCCTTTTTTTTTTTGACAAACTGTACTTCCACATTCTTAATGAACAGTAGGTCACTGACTAGATGGAAACCCTTTGGTTTCTGAAGCCTCAAGGTATCTGTGAAAAAGAGGGCCAGCTACCATCCTTCCAGATAGGACAGGGCTGTGCTCTGCCCTCATCATCTTCCTCATGTACCTTGCAGTGTTCAGGGAGAAAATGAATATTAAAAGAAGTTATGAATTTAAGGCTGAAACCCAAGATTTCATATAGATATTTCTCCGTGTCTAGAATTAGTATATGCTTTGTTTTACCCATTTTCTTCAAGGCCTCTCAGAAACACTGTCTTTGATATCTGAGGAAAAGACACTTCCTGAAGAGCAGGAATTTGAGGCTGGACTAAATGTTCAACAACAGCCAACCCTAAGCTGATGTAACTGACAGAGATCAGTTAGCTTAAGATAATATGAATAATATTTTTAAGCAAGCTGATATTTTAATGAGATCATGTGAGGCCTGTGTCAGTGCTTAAAGCAAATAATAATAGATATTGTGAATAAAGTAAAACAGAAACTGAAGTGGAATTATGGAATTGTTTCCATTGTTCTCAACCAAGAGAAAATGGTAATTCGTGTAAACCACAGAAAATCTTCTTATAATTATCTATCATGATGATTCGAATAGTTTGTGATGGACACAGTATTCACACAAGGTTATCTTGTTTCTCACATCTGTTTCCCACCATGATGAAAATCTAAAGTAGGCAGAAAGTCAGAAAATGAGATGCACACTATAACCCGTGGAGATTAAATTTATCCAGAAAAGTAATCACCAACCAGAACATTATTTATAGGTAGCTTTCCTGAGACCTTAATACAAGAAAATTACACTATAGACAGAACAAAATTTGCTTTAAATTAGAGCTCGAAGATAAGCATGATGTCCCAGTTTTAAATGAAGGAGATGGGAAACTGTTATCATAGTAATTCTGAGGATTTGAATTAAAGACAAATGAAACCAGCACCTCAGGATTTTTACTGAGACTTCTAAATTGCACTCACCAGTGACAAAGATTATCCAGGAGCTGGTGGCTCTGACTGTAACAGTTTTGAGTAGCATTGGGACTGCAGCTATAGTAGTGAAGGACATACGAAAGTGAAATTCAAAATTAGGACTTTTCATGGTAATTAAGATGAGTAACATCTGTTGCAAGGAGTCACAGTAACGAGGTTTTGTACGTGATTTTTTTTCCATGTGTCACCAAATATTGCTGAGGTTAAATGAAAAAATCCCTCTTTACATACATTCAGCAGCTGATCACCAGCAACAGCAATGTCTGTCAAGACTTTTTTCCTTATAAATACAGGGGAGCCCTGCTACAGTCACTGTTATGTTAAATACAACATACCTTGTCTAGCAATGCATGTAACTACACATTTACCTCTCGAAATTTCCACCTCTATTGTACAGAATCAAGGCCTCAGTGCACATTTATTCAAAACTCCTCTGAAATCATGCAGCACTGGCACCTTGATTTGGTAAAAATTTATGTGTGTCAAGGCTCCAGAGCTTCAAGGCATAAGTGTATGGGTTTAAGGTTAAGTTTACATTGCTCCTACAGTTCACATGAAAAACCATCCTAGTGCCATTGGCAAGTGCAAAGACATCAATCATCTGCTTCACATGGGGGCACAGGAGTAGGCTTGGGTGTGTGAAGCTCAAACAGCAACTCTTCCCCTTTTGACATTTCCCTTTCCCCTAGTAAATGTATAGCTACGTCCAGTTTTAACATACTTTTCCACAAGGCATGGGACATTTAGGCAAGTCACAAAATAACGATCAGAGGTCTAAAAATTGTGCTTAAAGAAATATTAGAAGAAATGAGATTGCTCATTTCAGACAACATGTCAGGAAGGCGGAGTAACCAATTTCCAAATGTTGCTGCAGAATACATGGAAGTGAAAAATAGTACTTTCCCTATGCAGGTTGTTGGACATGTACTAGTATATTCAAAGAAAACAAAATGCTGGTTATAAACAAAAAAATTATACCACAGCTAAATACAAAAAAAAAATTAACTAGGAAGGTCGTTCTAAAGACAAGCTGGATAGATGTCCCTCTGGTGTCTATGTGGGGGAATAATTTTGAAATAGCAATTTGCTTCCCAAAATGACATGTAGGTTAGGAAGTAGAGCTCAAGTTGAAAAGCTGTGTGATTTTGTGCTAGGCCAAGTTTCAGCAGACACAACTTTGTCTGGCTGGGCTTTTAAGTGATCCTTTTAAGTTTTACGTTAAGTTATCCTGCTGTAATGCTTGGGGAGAGAGGGGGAGCACAGAGACATGGTGACCCTAAGGGACAGAGAGGGACTGGCAGTGTGGTTCAGCAGTGGAGACAGGCTTAAGCTAAGGAAAGAACACAGCAGTAGTGAGTTTTCGGCTACAAAAATCAGGGGATATTGGGTTAGTTTTCATCCCATGGTTGCATCTAATTGTGTGATGCCTGAATGTTTTCCATGAAAAAAAAAAAGAAAAAAACTTTAGAACTGTGCAAGTAAAACACTAATATTATAGTGTTATAATATTATATTCTTTTCATTTTAAATTGTCAAGAAATACAATTTTATAGAACACTGTTATTTATTACATTTTTCTTTTAAGTAAATATTTTTGAAGTAAAATACAGGCTGTTAAGCCCGCAAAAGATTACATATTAAATGTCTTAGGTTTTTTAGGGTGCCTTTTCCTTCCATATTATTAGAAAATAAATTCTACCAAGAAATAGGTGTGCATAAATAAGGACTTTTGGCAAAAAAAGAGTGTTTGTTTCATTTTTAAATCTAAGTTGTTGATACCTGTAGGTATGTCCACATATACTAATAGCAAGGACAAGATACATTAAGTATGTTGTTGGAGTAGTTTCCCAAAGCAATTTTGCTGTAATCTGGCCCAAAGCCAAATGGAAATTTATCAAATAGATTAAGTGGTAAAACTAATGGCAGCATTTCAGACCTCAGTCTTAAATGGGAAATAAAGGTTCCACAGTAAATTGGAAAGTTCATCTGTAAATGGTGACTACTTAAATATGCAGTATGCCTACAGCAGCCCTTTAATATAGCTACAATTAAGACGTATGGAGGAAAACGCATATTCACCCTTTCAGCAATAATCAAATTAATATTCACTTAACATTTTCAATATATAGCATTTGTCAGTGCCAAGGAATAAGCAACAGACAGATTTTTTTCAATAAAATGGTATATGAAACGATTGTGAGATCAGAAAATCTCTTCCAAGTTTATTTTTTCCCTCACATTTTAAGTCACTTCTAATTTCTTACCATTTCTTTTCTCAAGGATACCAGGTATTTATTTTTCTTCTGCTCCTGGTCTGTTCTCCATCATTCTTTGGTGAAGCAATTTTATTTAATTGCTTCAAATTTATTATTTGCTTTGCAGCCATTTCTTTGACCATTAAAAGTTTCCACTAGAAAGTATTATCCCCTGTAATGTGGGCATCTTTCAGGAATGGTGCACTTTAAGAGTTGCCTCTAGGAATGTCCTTAGGCATAACTCTTCCTCCCTTCCATATTTGCTCACACTTGGCTCTGGACCGTGTACTTCCCAAACAGAAGATTCCAGTCCTTCTTGGCCTCATAGCATCTCCCCCATTGTCCTTCCCCATTCCCAGAACTAGGTTCTACTTTTTTGGCAGTGCTGAAAATCCTGTCAGGTTTCACTTCTGTAGCCCAGAGAATTAAACTTTATACTCTGCAGATGCAGGTTCCAAATTTTATCTGCCAACTATGATAATCATCTTTATAGATTTCTTTTGCTCTCTATTTTTTCCTCCCTGTGTCTTTCTGATTTTGTCTTTATTTGAGCTGTCATTTTTTAGCATCTGATTTCCTTTTATTGCATCCTATTTATATTATGGTTTCCCCAGCAAGTCTGGGACAGTAAAGATCTTCAAATTGCATCTGAACTTAAAAAAGCAAGGAGAAAGAAGTGATGAAGACTGATGGGTTGAAGTGAGCTTCGCACCAGGATAATGGAACTAAAATGAACAGGTGAAAATTTTTGAAAAAAATACTAAAAATATGACTGAGTGATGATGGTATTTATTAGAAATTCTCTTTGGAACCAAGTCAGCTAGTACTAAAATTAATTTTGCTCCAGCGGAAACTAGAATGGACTGTTTTCAACCTACCATAGTAAATTTATTGGAGGTTTGGTAGAAAACCATATACATTATATTGAAATTCTTTCAGAATCTGGATAATACTTATAATACTTCCTTGTTCTATGTTATTCTAGCTGGGGTTTTTTGTGTAAATTTTTTTTAGTACTTTGCAGTTTTTAGCAGTGAAAGCTAAGGATTTTTTCCAAAGCAAATCACTGTTATTATTATAGTTTTTGACAGTATTCAAATGCGGAAAACTTTATCTTGTGTCACATTTACATGTGTGTAGTGATGTATCTTGAAATGTCTGTGATATATGGCTATACAGCTGCATTGTCTGCTGACAAATGCACTCCACGTGAAATATTTCTTCTCTATTATAAAGAGGCCGATTTCAAAAATGTTAAATACTTCATAAACATTTCTATGGTATTTTCTCTGAGAGGCTGCTTTTATTTTCATGTTTGCCTGATTTCAGGCAGAATTTTAGATTTTCTCTGCTCTTCTATTTGTGTGATCTGTCATTGATATCTTGTTGTGAATGAAGATGTCTGCTATATAACACCAGTCAGAGTGCAGGATGTCAATAAAAGAAAAATGGAAATAAATGGAAAAATTCAAGTTTTCCATTCAGGGAGCAGTATCCTTGAAAGAGAGACTTGCTGTTAATTCACAAAGGCAGTGAATTCTGAAGGCAAGTTTTGTAGCAAGTTATGTGGAGAAACTGTAGGAAATTTGGACATGCTACAAATGCAGAGAAATTGTTGCATGAATAATCTATAAATAAAATAAGAGGATCACTAATTATTTAAATAATGGAAGACACTTTAATCCATAAAAAAATAAAAAAGAAAAATTAAAAGAATTGAACCTTCAACTGCTGTGAAATGCCTTTTCTTTACAATGTCATTTGAAAGGGCTTCCTTTTTAGAATGCAAAGTTATAGTTCAGAGAGGTTTTAGTTTCATTCTTAGGCCTCATGTTGCCATTGTGTACATACTTCTGGACCAATACTGGCCATTTTAGCATTTGACAATCGAATAAAAGAAAATTGTATTATCTAAAAGCATTTAACATAAGAAGTGCTGGACCCCATGCAATGAGGTCAGTCTCCATGAGAATGCTTTAAATTTCGTAACAGTCCTGGTCATTTTTGGATGAAGTGTAAGGGTTTATTCAGACATACTGATAAGTTCGGTAAGGGAGCATAACAAGTGATGAAAAGCGAGGCATTCAGGGGCTTCTTATCTCAGCTGATGTTGGAATACAGCTCCACAGTGTTTTGCCACCA
This sequence comes from Sterrhoptilus dennistouni, assembly GCA_013397095.1. Taxonomy (NCBI): domain Eukaryota; kingdom Metazoa; phylum Chordata; class Aves; order Passeriformes; family Zosteropidae; genus Sterrhoptilus; species Sterrhoptilus dennistouni. The sequence goes on along the minus strand of VWZU01003218.1, from coordinate 14,302 downwards.
GTTAGAATAGAAGGTGTAACAATTGGTCTGCAATGAAAAAACATATTTTTGGTTGTCTTGCAATTAATCTGGTCTAGATAAGGTGATAGAAATAATTTAGATAGAGCTTAGTGCAGATCAAGATGAAGAGAGGATCAAAAAGAGGTTCAGAAACCCTTAGGTTATTTTTCTCAGGGAAAGAGACTCCACTTAGAGGGTGTTTTCTTACCTTTGAATGAATCATTGTGTACCTCTAGTGCATATGGACAAGTACTAACAGGCAGGTGAGGAGATTTGGAGGATGTGAGAAGGGAACATAAATTGAATAGGGAATTAAAAACAAGCAGAGGATCCAACTGCAGTTTTTGATTCCCTAAATATACCATTGCTGTTGCAGAAATACAGAGGAATTGGCAAGGTTAATTGGTTCAGAGATTGAACAAAAGGTTGCTGCTTGAAATACAAATCTTTGGATCAGCTGGCTGGATGGCCAGACTGTAAAGTCATAAATTTTAATTACTCTTGCTCCTATGGAGTTTGTAGAAGACCTGATCCCAATTTCTTAATGCACCAAAATGTCTAATGACTTCTGTACAAGTGAGTGTGCAGAGAATGCACAATCAGACCTTAAATGATTATACAGTATTGGATCTTGCTACTGTTTTCTGTGCTGTGAACTGACTGTTCATTTAATTTAACCTGGAAAAATTATGTGACTGAATTGATTAGCTCTGCAATTTTCTGGACTTATACACTGCACTGTCTCCTTTGTGTTTCCTTCAGGTCAAATACTACAATACACTTTTTTCAAGGTTTCTTTGGGATGACATTTCTCAAGGACTAAGTTAATAAGTCATGCTAGCAAAAGAGGGGAAAAGAAGAGTAATTCTGGTTGTTTAACCATTGTTTACATGAAAATTTAAATTTTCCCACCATGATCAAAATATTTTATGTTAATATAACTGTTTTGATACCTTTGCTATCACTGTTCCTCCTTGGATTGTTTTATCTAGGAACTTTTTGTCACATACAGAGAAATTCTGTGCATTTCTAAAGAGCAGACCAGATCTTGCAGCTAAAACACATAACAGAGAGCTTGAGTTAGTGAGTTGTTAGACTGACCATCATCACCTGCCAAAGGGTCATGATGATTTTTTGCTGGTTGTCAGTCAGGTGTAGAGGGGTCCGTGCCTACTGCTCCCTGTAATATCTGTGTTGAGTTGTCATCTACAATTCCATGATTTTTGCTTAAGAATTTTTTTGCGCATTCACCTCTCTTTTTTACCACTCAATCCCTTGGACTTGTCATGGGGCTGTGAGGCCCAGTGGCTCTCACCACCCCAGTGAAGAGAAGGGCAGCTCCAGAGTTCTTCCTCACAACTTAGCAGTCTCCTCAGAGATCAGAGCCGAGGCTGCACAGCAGGGCCACTCCAAAAGAGGTGTTGGATGACAGAGAGATGAACACCCAGGAAAGGTGAAGATTGCCACCCAAACCTCCAGGTCATCAGAAGGTGACAGCTTGTATCTTCCTTCCTGCCACCTGCCCTTGGAATTTCCTTCTGATAGAACCTATTATTGAAACTGGGGACAGTTTAGGGGATATTAGCTAGAGATGGGTACTGGGTGTCACACCTGGCACCCATGATCAGCAGGCCCCTGTCCATGTGCATGAGAAACACTCACTGCAGTCACTGCACATGGGTTTTTTTCTTCTGTACATCTAATACTGTAAAAGTGGCATTCATATATTAATGTACAGCAGCTTCCTCTCTGTATTTATATGACATCTTTAGAATTTCTTATTTATCTTTTACATATCTTTTTCCTTTCTTTGTGAGAAGCATTCATATTTCAGGCAAAAGTAAGTAGCATTGCCTGTTCCTGAGGTTGCCAAGCAATCTCCTTGATACATACCTTTTTTCAGTTACTTATAACTCAGCCAGACTCTAGCTGTTTGTGATGAATTTTTCCATGCCAATTTCTGCCTCCAGCTGAATCTTTGCATCAAAATGTTTCAAGCTTTTCTGAGAATGATGCTAGGGGAAAATAGATTGTTTTGTTCATATGATTCAGAAGCTAGTTTTCAAATACTAAAATATCTTTTGTTTGGAGGAAAGGGAAGAGATGAGGAAGAAGCAGAAAGATTGCAAAATATGAATTATGTGTCTTTTTCATTCCAAAAAAAAAAGCTGCTGGACCAAAACCTAAGCACAGAGACCCAGATTTTGGAAGACAGAATCCTGGGAAGGTATGTTGGGCAATCAGGAAAAAGTCCAATAGTGTGTATGTGAAGTTGGACCCAGGAATCAGTAGGGACATAATGTGACAGATCAGGGAGGGACCCAGAACAAATACACCTGTTGTCCAATGGAGTATTTGGAGCCTGGCATCTGGGGGAAGCAGGGTGTTTAGGCAAGGACACTGACATAGGAACAGCCTCTGGAGTCCTGGGATACTCAGCATGGGGCTGGGAACATGGCAGCTGGGATTTAACAAAAAAAAATTCCTGTGGGGTTTCACTGCATGATCACTGACTCCTTTTCCAGTGTCATTCATTGTGCAAAATGAGGCATCTCTCCATTCTGTTAAGTAAAGGAGAGTCTTGTTTGCAGGATGTTAATCTCTTTATGTATTTAATTTCATAAGCTGGGAATAGTCACAAATGCCACACAAATTGTGCAGAATCTTGCAATCCAAATTTTCTGCAGTAAAAAAAAGTTAATGTAACAAAGAATGAAAACAAAATCTGCCTTCTAATGTCATCCAGAGCCTGAGGTAGCTTTGGAACTGGTGTTTAAAATGAAGGTGGTGCTGGAAAGCAATCTAAAGCAATTTTAAGACTCTAATTAAAATTCGTTATAAACAAGAACAAAAGAGAGAATTTTTTTTTCCTCTTCACAATTCTGTTTTGCTTCCTTTGCCTTCTTAGGGATGTTTTCCTCTTTCCTATTTTATTGTTTTGCCTCTTATTTAAATACAGAGACTGATTTAGCCAGCTGAGATCTCATCGTTTGTAAGAATACTGTCACCCGTGACCAGAAGGGCAGCTAACAGCACTGACTTAAAGAACCTGACTCTGGAATCTGCCAGGTCTGGAAGGGGCTGATAAAACTGTGTAATGGGTTTGTCTTTAATAGTGAGTTTGCAAGTGGAAATCTACAGCTCCAAGTGAAAATATTTTTTCCTTTTCTTTTGTCTTCAATTTCCGGTGCAATACTCTTGTCCCTCCTTCTATAAATAGAATTTTTTTTTTTTTTTTTTGTTCCTTAATAAAGAATAGTATTTCTATAAACTGATAAAGCGGGAAATTTTCTTTCTAAATACTCTGTACAATAAAGATAAAAAATAAGAAGTATTCTTAAAAAGAGAACCCTTGGTAAACAAGTACTCTAAAGCCTCTGTATTCATTACCTGAACATTATTTAAGAATCTAATGTTGTCCTATCATATGGTCATTTGACACCTTTGACTATTTAAGCCTGTTTAGTCCTTCAAAGAAACACAGGAAGAGAAGGAATAGCAGTAAGCTAAATCAATTGAATGGTGCTCTAAAAACTGGGGGGTTTGTTCCTAGTTTTGTCAATTGACCCTTTAATTAATAGAGACAAAAAAAACCCTCCTTTTCATTTACTGCATAGCCTTTGGCTGCTGAATGTTTGACTCTATATGCCAAGACTTGATCTGCACAAGGGCTGAGTGTCTCCAGTGCAATTGAAAGTTATGTAAAACGCAATTTGAACATTTAAACATCCTATATAATATTAAATTGCTTTGAAAAATCATGACCTCTTTCACAATTTGCATTCTGTTCCTCTGTTCTCAGTTTTCTCATTTGTAGGAATGAAGTTAATATTATTTCCTCTGTCTCAGATTCATTCATCCTGGTAATGGCCAGTAACGAAGACAATGACTATTCAGAGTCAATTGTAATTTTCTGCAGCAGGTGAGATGGATCAGTGAGCCCGGTCTTTTCCTCAGAGGGTATGTCCTTATTTCAATAACACTCATCAGCATCACCTTCCTTGATAAACCTGGGCAGGCAACTGACACATTAAATTGGTCTACAGTAGACATTTTATTTTGTGGATTTGCAGACACCCAAAAATTTTCCAGCAAGAGTACAGATATGTGGACTGAAACAAAGACTTTTGAAAAGAGAAACTTTCTTGCCTCTGCTTACCATTCATGGATGCATTAAAAATTGTTGACAGTCTTGCAGAGATCTCTGGGCTGCAGGTTAAAAGCAACTTTATAGGCTGAACTTTCTGACTCAGCTCTCTGCAGACATGAGGTTTTCACTGCAGTTATCTGCATTGTACAAGTTCTGGAGATCAAAGGAGATTTTTATGGAGAGCTCTTCCTCCTGGACATTCAACCTGCTTTAATATCTCTATTTTTAAATCACATTTGGACTACTTTTATGTTCATTTAATCCATCTTATGCTCATTTAGTTTTTCCATTAGAAACAAAAGCATGCAAAAATGAATGTTGGGAATTCTGTACAGTATAAAGGATCAGCACAATAAATATATGTGTGTGT
>VWZU01003202.1:0-12250 GCA_013397095.1 Sterrhoptilus dennistouni | reverse complement strand
AGTGCTATCAAAATTACTTTGGTGATGTGAGCCTTATTAATGTGCTTTATTCTCTTCCTCACAGCTCTGCAGAATTGAATATTCCCGTGACAGGAGCATTGTTATGGACCCAGAATGACTTCCATAAAATAAAAAGTGGCCTTCAACTTTTCTGATACAGCAGCAGAGTGCTCTGTGACTTCTAGTTTGCTGAAGTTAAGTGGTATAGAAGATCTAGGAATGGTGGTGGGAAAATAGTGACTCCAGGAGAAGTTGTTGCTGTGATTTATTGATTTTTACCATGTAAAATCAATGTTTTGTAAAAGTGTTGTGTTGCATGTACAGTAACCATTGTACTGTTTAACCAGTTGGAGTTTGCCTGGTACAGTTAAGAGTACTTTGGAATCTCTCCATGTTTCTTACCTTGTTCATAAACGAATACAACTGACTGAAGGCAAACCTTGTTTCTGGATGATGTTTCTCAGTCTTCACTCTGGAAGGTTTCCTTTGGCCCTCTTTATGCCAGACCATTGGGCCATTCTTATTTTTGTGATGCTAATACTGTCCTGGAGGAATGATTGTGCCAGGATAAGGTCGTGCTACAGTTTTCACCTGTCTGTGATTTCACATGGAGATTAAGGGATCAATCCTAGCTAGAGCATAGCTGAATGCACTGTGACACATAAATACCTTTGAAATGTTTTTGTCACGATGTTTTTCCAAGTGATAGTCTTGAAGCCACTACTGTCTCTTTTTGATTGAAGTGTTTTGCTTCAGGTTACTTCTGTTCATTATTTTGCTGATATTCATAACCAGTACTGTGGTGTTTGCTGAGAGCTGGTATGATTACTGCAGAAATGGACTGAACAAGTACCTTTCTTAACAAGAGAGTTGAGAAAAACAGCTTCCAGTTAGTTTTTCCTAAGTTCAGTTTTCTTTACCTGTATTTCAGGTTCTTGGAACTTAAGAGGCTTCTGCAGTAACCTGTCAAAAACCCCAGGAGTTTAAGTGTGTATTTATTGTAGGACTCCTCAGTAAGAATTTGATTAAGTGCATCTGCTGGAGAGTAAAACAGAGGCTTTCCCTGAGTTCATCTAGTAATTTTCAGGTTTTACAAACTAAACAGAAGGAATGACATGTCAATAGGATGGGATACAAAAAGGGACATACAACTTTAGCAGTATATTACATAGGATTGAAAGGCATGTTTAGAGCAGCAGCTTCACAGATGCTTTGGACTGGCTTTGAAGTCAAGGCTTAGCCAGATGTCCAGAGTGGAAGTATTACTTCCTTATTCCTTTTCCTCTAGTTTCTTGTTATTCTGCTCTACTCCAGTTTCTTGTTACCACACATCCAAAAATGGAACGTGCGTTGCATATTTCCTTCTGTAAAAACAAGCAGTGCCTATGCAAAAGGAAATAATCTTTTTTTTTCTGTTATGAGGAATTTTTCATGGAAGCCCTTCCCCTTTCAACTATTTTTAGAAATACTTCATTTACCCAGTAGTGAATTAGGCTTATTTAGGAAATTCTGAGTGAAAGGGATTTGTTATTTTATTACTGCATTTAGCTGAGTATGAAATTACTTAAATTACTGTATTTTGTATTGCAAACAAGCATAACAGTTCAAATAGGATGTGGTGCTAGTACATACTGTACCATCTGTAACTTTTTTTCCTCCTTGGAGAAGAGCACTTGGTAAAATCATGTGCTAAAACTGATTTTACAATACCTTATTAGCTGTTGTTACTGCCCTGTGTATCTGCCATTACCCACCTAGTGAATCTGGGATATTCTTCAAGTCAGCTGAAAAAAAATATCCAAGAAATAACTTGGACTGACTGCAACAGTTATTTTGGGCAAAAAAGCTTTTCGGGGGTCTTGTCGAAAGAGAGTTGAAAAATAAAAAGCTAGAAACAAATAATCCAATGGCTCTCAGTTTTATTAAATAAGCAAAAATTTTTATATATATAAACTATAGCATATTTCATATTATTAAATAATTGTGCAAAACATTTACATAGAGCAGGAGGGGAACAGATGATAGCTTATACTTCTTTTAGATTCTTGCAATTCTTTTAATACATTTACAAACTTTAAATACAGACCAAGATCAGCAAAGGCTAACCAAACACTGGCATAGGAATAATTTATGTGATGGTGCAATTGTATTTTTCCAGTTGAAATACTGCAGGAAATACACTTAGTGAGGGCTCTGTCACACAAACAAGCAGCAGGTACATCAGAGGAGTTTGAAAGCTGAATTCTTACCATAGAGGTAACTGTAACAGGTCTGAAGGTCTGTCTGTTACAAGACCTGGAGAACCAATGCTTCAGGTGAACTTTTGGCAAGTCAAGATAAAGTGATATTTCAACTTTGGAATAAAGTTTCACAGAAATTATGTGTGTTCCTTCCCCTTAGTGTGGAGTTCTAAAAATTACAATAATCAAATGTTCCCGTTTGCAGGTTGATATAGATCAGGTATGCATACCTGTCACCAAGTATTTTTAACTTTATTATTTGAACAAAATGCCAAAATGCATAATTTGAGACAAACTGGTATTAGAAATATTTAGGGGGAAACTCACCTACTAGGATGTTTTTGGTTTTGTTTTTTTCCAATGAAGCTCCTTCTATTTGTTCTTAGTAACCATACTCCACACCAATTTTTAACTTTACAGCTAAAGCATTTTTACAAAAGCTAAACAGACTCATGCTAGTAAATAAATTACATGCTGCAGCAACTAGAGCAGTGCCCACTTACCACTACAGAGATTTAAGAATACCACATACTGGTTTAACATCCATTTTCACTCATTTTGTCATTAAGACTTACATTATATTTGGGTCAACCAAAAAAACCCAAAGAGATTTATAAAATTTTACAACAATTAAACAGTAATGTTTAATTCTACAAATGAATAAAGCCAACTACTGCAGCTCAATATGACAACAACAGGACTAACAGCAGTGAAATCATGTACAATTTACTATATTACTGACATGTAATTCTTACAAAAAACATGAAATAATTTAGACTGGACATCCCATAAAGCATTTGGTTTTTGATTTATGAATTTAAAGTTACACACTCTTAAGTGACAGATTATGTGAAAGTAATATAGCTGAAGATGAAAGATAAGTAAATCAGAACTCCCAGAGAATGCTCTGGGCCCAGTAAAGCACTAAAATCTACTGCTCAACTCGTATCAACTGCAGTAGTCCATGATTTTACCTTCACACTTTTTTCCCCCCTCATCTAGAATTGTTTTTTTCATGGATTTTATTAAAATATAGTTTCTAGAACTGTTCTTTTACAGTTTTAAAAACATTTAAATACCATGCTCTTAAAAAGAGCATTTATACAAAGTCTTATATTTACAATATAGACAGTTATGATCAGGTGTTAATAAGATCAACTCTTCCATGTAAGAAGAAATCCAAGCTTATGCGCTAAAGATTAATGAACGTGTCGGTGTTTTGAACTGTCTTGTAAACATATCTGAAAACAGGTGTGGATGACCAAATTACCACTTAAAGTAGTTGATCAGGAAGGACTACATCACACAGAAAAGTTTCATTACCGCTGAGATGGACTAAACAAGCACGAAATTTGCAGACTATTTCCACAAGGCTACTCTGCCAGTTCTGTGGCTGTTCATGGGAGATGCCAGTGGCTTCTCAGAATAAGAAAATTTGCCTTTGAGGTGCCTTAGGGAAATAGTGTGCTGGGTTTGTATTCTCACAGTATTCCCATTGATTAAAAAGGAATTCTTCCATCAGTAAAACAAAGGTTAGTGAAAACTAAAATGACTGGACAAATCCAACAAAAATGGATATCTCCATAAGCCACCCATCACTTCACACAGAAATCTCTGTTGAATTTTCCACATTTGAAAACATCAAAATCATGTAGTAACCCTCTCTTAAAATAGCTTATCTTTATAAATGGAGAAAAACAGAACAAACATTTTTCTGCATACAAATATTTAATTCCATGCAAGATGGAAAACATGAGTGCACAATAAACTTCATCTCATACCTAAATAATTTATAAATTGATTGGTTAGAATAAAATAGAGTCTATAGCAATTACTGTTGCATTTTAAACACATGCAGATGAGTTAACAGCAACATTTTTACATAAAGTTTAGTGCAATAATGTATCTGCTTAATAAATAGACTGAAGATACCTATGTAATGCTTTGAGGTGTACACACAGTATTTGTGCACATAATAACCTGGTTCTGAAAAGTTGTCCCTGTTTGTCTATAAACTACAAGTGCCCATTTTAAATAAAAAAAGATCCATAATTACTCATGGGCTACTTCCCTGTGACACATGGTGTCACAAACATTGTGGTGAAAATGTAATACTGACGTTAATCTAGAGATTATTTTTTTTATACACAGTTTTTATACAATCAAGAAAAAGAGATACAATTTGTATCAACAAACAAAAGGTCATTTCTGGTTATTTGAGGCATTGCTCTCAGCTGCTTATACCATGCAAGAGAAGAGAATAAGAATTAATTGCAAATTAAAAATATGAAATGTTTTTGAAAACTGGTCAAGAGTTAAATCTGTTTTCCCCCAGCTATTGTAAGTCTGAATTATTTTTCCCCACTAACAGGGAATAGCCAACTAATTAAAACTTAAATTATTTTTAAACACCAAGGGTAAGTACAGAATCACCTTCAAGTTACTTCATTTCAAATACATAATGACATAGTCATTATATACGTCACCTGTACCAACACAAGAATATTTATCTCGTGTTAAATGATACAGTTATCAAATGTCAGTAAATTAACTGTAGTTGCACCCATAATTGTGGTTTCTTGTTGGTTCATTTGGTGGGGTTTTTTAATATGAGAGGAACCTATTTTGCACATGATAAAGAACCCACAAGATATTTTGAATCAAACCAACCACTACAGTAACACAAGTGGAGGAAATGATAAACTTTGTTTCTCAGACAAACAGATAACTAGAAAGCAGCATGCAAGCCATTATCAAAACACCAGAAACAACCCTGACTGCAGCCTCACGTTCTGTGTGTTTCACAGTAAGAAACATTTAGGCAGTGTCACACCTTCTCATGAAGAAACAAAAGGCCATAAACCAGGCCTTCTCAACTTTCATGAAAAAAACTACAGTAGAAGTCAACAAGTCCTAGCTCGAGACATGTCGAGTTAGTCATGGTTCAAAATGTTGAAATATACAGTGGATTCAAAAAAGGGCGTACAGTCAGTGCAGCTTAAAAAAACCAATAAACGCCTCTTTTGGAGACATTTAGCTACAAAGGTTCCCACCCTGAGCAAGATACCAGTTGCGCAAACAATGCCACACAAAATTATCTCACCTGTTGAAACAGGAACTCTAAAAGCCTTCACGAGGCAAATGCACACCTTTGCGTGGAGCTGAAGAGCAAAAACCGGGACAGCTTTGCCACAAACCCAAACTGGATCATCTCTTTTCAAGAAGCAGCCTTCCCCCTCCACCGTTTTTGAAGCTGATCTCGTACAGCCACCTTGAATGTCAAGCTCACTCAAACAGCATCCTTGCTCCCAGAGGAATGGCTGCAGTTAGTGATGAACTTCCATGTTAACATTCAGTTTTTGCTGCTTCAAGTTGAGTAATCCAGTTTACATAATACTGACAATTTATTTTCAGCTTGTCTAGTCATTTGAGCCAGCAGCTGCTTACTGCACGTTTGAGAGGAGATTTTGGAAAGAAGCTACAGTTAAAGTTTCAGTTTACTGAATGCCATTCATGCCTTTACATTCCTTAATGTTTTGGGTCCTAATTTAATAAAGTATTTGGCTTCTGTTGGACTGAGCCAACATATAAGACAATGTAATAGTTATTCAAACTCTTGAGGGACAGTTCTGAAATTTAAGTGCCAACAGCCATGTTGACATTGAAAAACTGAAGAAAAGTTTTTCCTTCTATAAACAATTTTAATTTTTAGCAAATTTACTTTTTCTTCAGTACTTAAGATGCCAGTAGGCAGTGTCAAATGACAAAGCTGAAACCCTAAAAGTAATCTGGGTGTGTATAGAGCATACTTTTAGAGGCCGATTAGGTATTTATAAGCAAATTGTAAGTTTACACTAATACATGCAATATAATTGCTAACACTAATTTTGTAGTAACAGCTTTGAGACACCAATTGTGACATTATAGTTCTTAGTGAGCTATCCATGCAGCAAGGTATGCATTTCCTATAAAATACTATTAAAAATCCCTATATTTAAAATCTTAACATTTGCAATACAATCAACTTTTATATAGTGCCTCAGCATATATATGATTGTTACTGTGTACAGAATTTTATACTATCTTAGTAGAAAATATTTACAATAGATTGGCCTCCTCCTTCATGTAAGTTTTCCTCTGGGTCCTATGTGCTGTACAGGTTCATTTATCCAAAAGAGGCTGTACTGCTCTAACACCCTGTTCTTAATTTGGCAACAATCATAGCTGCCAGCTGTTGTGCATCTGTCATGTGGGGATTCTTTTCCATCACAGAAAGGACAACGCTTGGAGGGAAAATATTGCAGAGGTTCTTGTATGTTTGATACTGATGTTCTGGGATGATATGAGGTTCCCGTGGCTCACCACATATCCCAATCCAGGGATTTCTCCAGAGTTGCTCCATCTTCTCAGGCATGCTTCTTACCATGACAGGTTCATAACATGGCTGCATGAGGTTGTTACTCAGTGGATATGAGTGGTAAGTGTAAGAGTCTGATGCACATGGTAATGGATCCCAGCTGGCGTGCTGCTCTCGACAGAGGGGTGGTCGTCTCTGCCTCGTGGGGTTACTCTCATAAAGCCGTGAGTCAGAAATACTGTCCATTCTTGTCATCACCAAGGCACGGCTTGGTTGTGCAGTTGATGGGTGAACATTTTGAGGCACGGGGTATTCTCCTGGACAACTGGACCGTGCTCCAACAACGGGATGCTGGGCATGGAGGCCTAAGTGGGAAACTGACTGTTTCCGAAGGGATTGCTTAGGGTCTTCAGTTCCGTAACTCTGACCTCTATTTAAGGCTTCATGGTAACCATGAGGGAAAGGCTGAAGACGATTTTTCGATGGCAGTCTGTGGCTCTTCACATTGTCTTCTGGACTGGCATCTGCTACACCCAGATACAAGTCATTGTAAGAGGAATAAGAATCATTACTTGTATGGCTTAAGCAATTGTCAGGACAGGGGCTTGAGTTTCTAGAATACATCCCCTGGTCCATATCAGCCCCGTAATAATCTGAGTTACGGATATTACTTATGCTTAAGTTGGAGAAATCACTGAGTAAGGAGTAATAGCCATGGTCCCCCAGCGACTCATATTTGGGATACTGGTCAATATAGCTAACTGAGGTGCCATGGCTATTGGTGACTAGTATAGGAGGATATTGCACACTGGACATATGTTCCAGTGAGGATTTCTGATGTACGAACTGTGAGGAACCTGGCACCGGGCTGCTTGCAGAACGAGTATTTAATGCACCAGCTGCATGGCTTTTTGGTGGAGGGAGCGTTGGTACACTTAATGCAGAAACCAGAGACGGGACAGAGCTGGCCTCGGACTTCCGGGCTGCTGATAACTTTTCCTCAGGCTCCACAGCTACTGACCTAATGCTTGGATCTGACTGGCGTTTTGGGGCAATGCGTTTCACTTCAGAACTGATTTCTCCTTTGGAGCTGGATGGCCCTGTGCCACATTTGGCCAAGGCTCCCTCACTCATAGTTTTCACAGCAGATAATTTGGCACTTATTCGAAGCTCATCCGCTACTGACCTTTGAGGCTGGTTTGCACGTTCTGGGTGGTAATATTTACATTTGTGCCCATAGGTGCACTTTTTACCTGGAAGAAAAAGGTTTTCAGGTTAAATAAATCAAAAACTCATTAATACCACCAGCTGGTATCTTTTTTCTTTACATCTTTCACCACTTTGCAATAGTAGTATTTCTATATTAAACCCCTAAGGAATAATGATGTATTTGATATATACAGGCAGTCACAGACTCTGCTGCCTGTATCCATGTCTATCTGCATCAAAGGCAAGACATACCATTTTTCTTCCTACTGGCTCATGATTTCAATAATGACAACATACACACAGTGCTATATAAAAAAAAATTAGCTTTAACACAGTTTTATTAATCATGAATCTCCTCCCTCAAATACAAACCAGAATAAAATAGCAAAAAGCTGTATTATCCACAAGGTGTACCTGGTAATCCTTAATTTTCTGCTACACTGTTTTTATAAATATGTGTATGAAAGGTATAAAAGTGGATACTGTGCTTGGATGGCAACATGAAAAGTGGTACTTTTTTTGTTCTGGTAATGACAAGATGTTAATTGCTTGCTTCACCTACCTTTAAATGCAACAAATCTATCTGACTTGGGCACTTACCATAAGGACATGGTTGTTTCTTATGTTCAGGAATAACTGGCCTTTTTCTTAAGAAATTTTCAAGGCTTGGACCATGGCGTCCTAAAGGATCATCTGGAGGCATAAATCTAAGGGAAAAGAAATGAAACATGATCAGTTTTTCCTCAGAATGCTGAATTAGCAAATGCATTTACTTTTGAAGAAAAAACCCATACTTGTCATTCACAAAAGAATACATTAGCAGCCGCTCCTCTATGAACTTCTTCCATTCTGGTTTTTCATTTTGAAGATCTCGATAGTTATCATTTGACACAATGATGCCATCTGAGTCGAAAGCAAGTTTTACTATGAATCGATCATCATAGCAAACTACTCTTCTTCCCTGAACTCTTCGAGATGGGGTGAAAACAAGAATTTTTTCTTTCTCCAATTTACGTAAGATTTCTTGATCTGTAAAATAATTTTAGTTGAGCAGCTTTTAAAAAAGTTTTAAAATAAAGAAATGTAACCTTTGTATTATGAAAATTCTTGCCTTTTTTGTCTGACAGAGTATCTTGCAATTATATTCATACACAGTCCTCATTATTATGATTGAAAAACACCTAGATGTGGATTTTATTTCTGAGGTTTCAATGCACTGAGTAAATATTCAATATTTGAACTTCATAACCGCTGTAGCCATGTACCTTTACTCAGTCTTCCTGAACACGTCAGGAATTCAGGTGTTAGTGTGTTAAAATAGCCTTGTCAGCCTAGAGTAAAGTGCAAGGACTTTGCACAGGTCAAAACACATTCTGCCTTTCCAGTGTTCAAAATAACCCCACTGAGTCCCTGGCCTGTTAGTACTTCTTTTATGCTCAACAAGCAAATAAGGCTCAGTTTCTGTATGCTCATCAACGTTTGCAAATGGGAAAATTTCAATTACTGCTTCTCAAAAGTGTTGAAACCATCCAATAACATTACAAAACCCACATCATTGTTTGCACATGCAGATATTTAAATTCTTGTTTCCTCGCCAGTAAAACTGTTGTGTTTTCAAACAAACAGTTCAGTGCAACATCATCATCACCACATCCACAGCCCAGTACTGGGACCCATCAGAAACACAACAATAATTTTTTTTCATTTTTAACCAAGGGGTCGAAGAAAATCTTGATGTTACCTGTAATTGGTGCATCAGGTCGAGACTGTTCTTTTCTCCAAGCAGGTACAAACACAGTGATATCTTTATGTCCTTTTTCCAGAAACCAATCAACAGCCAGTTGGATTCCCCGGCAGGAAAAGCCTTCTTTGTTCCCATGGCTGAAGAACATGCAAGTTTTAGAAACAGCAAGGACAAAAGTTACATTTGGTTTTGATTTTTGTTGCGGTGGTTTGGTTGTTTTTTTCTTCTAAAGTTGCCATGGTCAAAGGATATAAGGAAAACAAATTCTGTAAAGTTTTATTAGGCCTCCTTACATAATTGGAAAAAGACAACTGTACAGAGCTATTCAGCCATCAGATTACAGCAACCCTGCTACTTAAAAAGTCTTAAATGGTGAAATTTCACTATCCCCAGAGCAAAAGCAAGTAAACATGAAGTTTATGAAGTTTTTCAGTTTTTTGCATTTTATTAGGTGACTTAATGAAAAAGATTACTTTCCCTGACAAAATGAGCTCACCATAAGTAGCACCATAAAACACTATCACAAAAAGAGGAATGAACAATGCTGACTGCCATGGGTGATAAGTGCTTTTAAACATCTATATTAATAAAATCTTTTCCTCTGATACTAAACGTTCTGCATTTTTATTAGAACTTTTTATAGGAAAGAAAGAATTGTGTCAAAGTTGTTTAAGTCCCATCCCCATCAAAAACTTGTTTTCTGAAACACACTAGAGTCTCTAAAACAGCACACAATTCAAATAAAAGAGTTTAATTTTTAAAAAGGCCTAAGAAGTTTCTGCAAGGGAAAGGAGAATTTTTTAAGAGGCTTGATAGAAACCAAGGAGAATCTTAATTATTAATCTTATTTAATCTCTATCCGCATGATCTATAATCACAATATTTTTAAGCAGAAAACTGCATAAGCCTTACATTTTCAGATATTTTCAGTCTGCAGAACAGATTTTGCATAATTAGGAGACTTCCATCATACTAAAATTGTCTTTATATTCATAAAATTCTATGGATTATCATTCAAAATTTCACCTCAAAATTGCTGTTGTTATTGTTATTTTTGTAGAATGACATCACAGATTACTGGACTGTGTTTTCCTGGACTCAAAACATTACAGAAAGTAACACCAAAGCAGATCAAAAGCAGACAGGTCTAATGTCTTCTGTTTGATTATGAATCACCAGCAGAGTCTAAATCCTCACAACTTAAATGATTAATACAGAAGCCACAATGTTCCTAAAAGCATTTTCCTTAAATTTTTATACATTTCAGATTTTACAGAATTTAATATTCTTTAAAACTTTCAGATGCATATTCATTTTGTTATGAGTTGATTTGATGATCCTTATGGATCCCCTATAACTTGAAAAAGTCTTATGGTCCTATAAATAAAGCATCAGATCTGAGCTATGAAATAGTCAGAGTACACCCCCTTTTTTCTCCAGTTGCTGCCTGCCACATTATTCTCAGAACTAACTCAAGCAGCAGAGATTTCAAATACAACAGGCACAGAAAAAAAAAAGAAAAAAAAAGTTAAATCCAGTTTTGGCAATGATGCTTTACAGAAGCATCTTATGGATTGATGTAACCACAACGTGACACTGGAAATTTCTGTATATAAAATACTTTTACAGGATTTGAAGGGTTTATGTATTTGAAAAGTCAGCATACTCAATACACCTATAAAAACCTGAAATTTTCTTAATACACTGAAAAAATAATAATTCATATCGCAAGTTCTTCTAGAGCAGAAGACTGATACTAAATCAAGTCTATTGTATGAACATTACCTGAAGAAATCTTGGTATCACTGATCACTAAACAGACTTTAAATAACTCCCTCATAAAAAAATCATACTTACTTAATGATAAACAAATCATTGGCTAGCTCAACTCTATACTCTACAGACACATTCAAAAGTGGCACAGGACAGGTATCTCTTGGGTTAGTGTTGACCTAAGCAGCCAAGTGTATATAGAATATCCTGAGCCAAAAAGGACCCACAAGGACCATCAAAATCCAACTCCTGGCCCCATGCAGGACGCCCCAAGAATCCCACTACGTGCCTAAGAGTGTTGTGCATTTCTTGAGCTTGGACAGGCTGGGTGCTGTGACCACTGCCCTGACAGCCTGTTCCAGTGCTCAACCACCCTCTGGGTGAAAAATCTTTTTCTAATATCCAGACTAAACCTCTCCTGATTAAGCTTCATGCCATTTTCTCAAGTCCTGTCACTGGTCACAAGAGTGAAGAGATTGGTACCTGTCCTTCCACTTCCCCTCGTGAAGATGTTGAAGAACACAATGAGGTCTGACCTCAGCCTCCTCCAGGCTGAACAAACCAAATCACCTCAGCCACTCCTCATAAAGTTTCCCCTCCAGACTCTCCCCTATCCTTGTGGCCCTCCTTTGGATGCCCAAAATTGCACTCAGTACTCGAGGTGGGGCAAGTAGCCTAGCCGTGCAGGTCAGCAGGTTTAGCTCATGCATTATCCCTGTTCTGACACAGCTAAAATGCTTTGAATACTGAGCAGGCTCAACCATCAAGAGCTCAAATACAATGAATTCACTGCATTTCATTACCATACACTGCATGTCACTTCAGAAAGAACCAAGTTTTCCTACCCTACTTGGTTACTTTCCTTTATTGTCCAGAAACAATTTTCAGTATTGTTCAAGGACTTCAACATACTAAACCCATCCACAC
>VWZU01003200.1:0-15559 GCA_013397095.1 Sterrhoptilus dennistouni | reverse complement strand
GTGTTCTTAACATTTTTTGGAAATTTTGGTGGTTCGCCGCACAATACCATGTCTAAAACGTTAGAGCATAGGTTTAGAAATGATAAAGACTGTCCATGAATAATTTAAATATAAGATTTTATATATTTACTTTGTGTAGATTCAAATGCAGTGACTGTCAGGGAATATAAGACATGAAAAACAGAAGAATAAATAAATCAGAGCAACAAAGGCTTGAGAAAAGCCAGGCAAGAAAAATAACAGCAAACTGTACAGAATGGATTTGCATTTCTTACGTTTTGTATGTTTGACTACCACCTTAATGTTGTTAATTATCTTTTTTGTGTGACTTTTCAACTGAATGTATTAAAATTTTTACAAACACTGGCCACTGCATCAGGTTAATGGACTATGTTACATGTTTGTCAGGACACGTTCATAGCAGAGGAGAGTGATTCCCACTGGGCTGTATTTCCTCCCTGTTTTCCTTGATGCTGTAACTCATCCCACCCCCTGAGTTGGAAGACAGTTTTTGCCTAAGAGGCTCAAGTCTGGATGTTTTACAGCAAAATTACAAGAGGACAGAACTGTCTCAGACTGCAATAACTCATAAGCCTTCAGGAGACAAAATATGCTTAGGTTCCTAATGCAGCACGAGAAACCCTTGGGCAGGACAAGCTGACTCCCATTTTCTATTCAAAACCTTTTCTTGGACTCCTATTTTCTAGCTAATGTTGAACATCTGGTACCCTTAAGAAGTTTGTGTGTAGCTTTTGTTGGCTGCAGTTTGCAAGGGTTATTGAATTTGCACGGAGTTCCTGAGAACCACCTTGGGAGATGCTGTGCCATGGTATGACAGGGCAAGGATTCACTAGAGAGAATCACATCCTGATTTGAGACAAACTGAAAAACCCAGGATTAAGCAGATCAGTCCTAAAACTGTAAACCCATATATTCCATTGTCTTCATCAGTGACAACCCATCTTGTGATGCGTCAGTAGAGCAGAGGAACTTTCACTGAGTAGTAGCTAAGAATATATGAGGTGATTTTCTAACCTATGGGAACAAGGCAGTAGGTGAAATCAATCCTGATCAATTCATAATTTGTTGCCAGTATCATGAATGACCTATTGGAAATAAAATAAATTATGACCAGTGTTTGTAATTCTGGAAAAATTGGTCTAGAACTTATTAAATCATTCAGTCCAAATCTATGGTGGGTTTCTTCTGAGAGACTGGGTTAGCGTAACAAAGCCAGGGACTGCCTCTGTTCCCTGTGGATATCTGGCCAGTTTCATGAGACCCAGTAAACAGGGCAGGACCCTTCTCTTTCATAGAGTTATAGAATAGTTTCTGTATAAAAGAATAAAAATGAAATAGTTCCCCACATGGCTGGTGGTGAAAGCACGGGAAGTTATCTAGACCAGATTGACCTCTCGGCACTGTGGGATCCTGCAGGAATCTTTGAATTGGTGGAACTTTTTCACAGTGGTACAGCAGCTTTTCTTCTAGTCAGAGAAGAGGAGGAGTTGAGGACATGTGAGGGAAAACAACATGGCAGCACCAAGGTCGGTGGAAAAAGGGGAGGAGGTGCTCTGTGGCCATCTCACACAGAGGGGTCCCAAGCTGTGACATGAGTGCAGACCCCCACAGAGGACAGCAGGCAGCAGCAGGTCAGACATGGAAAGCTTCTTTATTTTTCTGACTCCATCAACTTATATACACTTTTTACAGAAGGCCAGGATTGGCCAAAGAAGGTTACAACCTCATGACCTAATTGGTCACTCTTCTCCTCTCAGAGAAGAACTATGCAAAACACATAGATAATTTCAAAAAGTACGTATAGTTTACATCAAGCTCCATGAGAATCATGCTGCAAGGATTCAAACACTTGAAAGCAAGAAAAGTCAGGGCAACAGTGCTCCAACCACTGGAGCCGAGGTTCCTCTCCAGGCCATGGTGATGACCATGATGTTTCTACCCTTTTTGTAGATGGCTTCAGTGTTTCCCTTTCTCCAATCACCTGCCACAGCTTCTTGAATAGCATAGAAAGTGGCTTAGCAACTACATCAACCAATTTCTTCAGAGCTCTGGGATGCATCTTGTCAGGTCCCATGGATATGTGTATGCTCAGGTTCCTCAAGTGGTCATTAATCTCTACTCTTACAGTGGAACGGACTTCGCTCCCACAGCCCCATCTTGCAGTCCACCCACTAAGGAGGTGTGGGAAGAGAGGTTGCCTTTCAAGACAGGCAAAAATGTGGTTGAGTATCTCAGCCTTCTCCTTGTCCTTTGTGACCCATTTGCTGGTCTTGGTTAACAAGGCAGGTACACTTTCTTTGACCTTCCTTCTCTGGCTAGCGTAACTGTAGAAGCCATTCTTGTTATTCTATGCATCGCCTGCCAAGTTCAGCTCCAGCTGTGCCTTGACATTCCTAAACTCATCCCTGCACAACCAGACTGCATGTCTATACTCTTTCCAGGAGTATAAGCTGGCACTGCTTGCAGTGTCTGTGAATTGCTTTTTGCCCTTTATTTTGACCAGCAGGTCTCAACTCAACCATGCCAGTCTCTTGCATTCCACGCCCAACTTCTTACACTTAGGGATCACTAGCTCTTGCAATTATGATCCTCTGTTCTGCTCCCTTGTCCCTGAGCAGTTTCCCAGGGGGCCCTATTGATTAACTTTTTGAAGAGCTGGAGGCTTGCCTTCCTAAAGTTCAGGGTCCTGACTTCACTCTGCCTGACCAACATCCCTCAGAGCTGCTAACTCCACCAGTGCATGATCACTGCAGCCCAGGCTGCTTTTAGTCTTGATGTCCACAGTTAGCTCATTTGTGTTGGTGACCATCAGGTCTAGTAATGCATCCCTTCTGGTAGGGCTGTCTATTACCTGGCTCAAGAAGTTATCCACAATGCATTCTAGGAGTCTCCTGGGTTGTCTACAGCTCAGCATACTACTTTTCCATCAGATGTGGTTCAGGGTGGTTGAAGTTCAACAGCAGGAAAAGAGCCTGCAACCACAATTCCCAGCTGGAGCAATAAGGTTTTTTCCATAGGCTCCCCTAGATCAGGTGGCCTTTAGTGGAGACCAGCCATGAGGTTCCCTTTGTTACCTTGGTCTCTTATTTACCCACAGACTCAACCTGCTCATGGCTGTTCTTCAGAGAGAGCTCTTCACACTCAATCTACCTCTCAATGTTAAGTGCAACCCCTTCACCCCTCCTTCCTCTTCTGTCCCTTCTAAACAACCTGTAGCCACTGATAACTGCACTCTGGTCATGGGATTTGTCCTACCAAGTTTCAGTAATGGCAATTAGGTTACTGCTTTATAACATCAGGTGGCTTCCAGCTCCTCCTGTCTGTTGCCCATGCTGCATGCAATGGTCTAGAGGCACTTCAGCTGGGATATTGGCCGTGTTGCCTTCTTAGGAGGAACACCCCTTAATTCCTTTGAGATCCTTTCCTGGTGGCATCTACTACCTCCGGAGCCCTTGACTCATCTCCATAAGACTTCAAGTGCGGTCAGCACAAATCAGAGCCACTGGCAGAAGGTCCTGACTAGCACTCCATCGCTCAGACCTTGGCAGGTCATCCCACAGCTTGTCAAAGGGCAAGCCCGGTATCATTGCCCTCCATTGCCAGGTCTGGTTCAAAGCTCCATCCACGATCTCCCAGTGGGGAACACGGCAGGGACAGTGGCACTACCACTACCTGGGATGTCCCTGGGAAAGCCTGAGCTGTGTCCTGAGCACAGGGGCTGTGCCCAACAGGGCATTCCCAGCGAGGGGATGGTCCTGAGGGGCCCCAGGGACAGAGGAGGCAATGAAGGGGTCATGGGAGCAACACACAAGTGAGAGAGAACATGGAGAGTAGAAGGAAGACTGTGACTCCTGACCATGCAGCTGAGACACCCGCTCAACAATCTTCCTGGGCAAGTGGGCTGGACATTGGAGATGGCTTTAGCTGTGTTTAACATGGCTCACAGTACAAGCTGCTCTACTCATCCATCATCTACTCTCCCTCTGTCTCACAGACCTGCACTTCTTTTACATTATGACCATTTTCTTCTGTGAAGTTTGTCCTTTCCAAAGGAGAGCCAAATACATTTTAGATATTAGGGATTCAGATGTAAAGCAGGTTTCAAGTATTTGCCTTTCCTTGCATGAGAGTCCATAACCATGCAAGAATTAAAATCTTGCTGTGCCAAAGGGAATATGTGAATTCTGGGGCTTCCAGAGTAATTTTCCTTAGGGTTTCTGGGTAGTTTTACTGAGGATAGCTCAGCATAAAATTTCTCCAGGCTGAATAACCAGCTCTCTCAATCTATCTTCATAGGAGAGGTGCTCCAGCACTCTGATCATCATTAAATAGCCCAGTAAATTTTTATGATCCGAAGAATACGATTTAGAAGACTCTATCTTTAAAAGGTAACAACTCAGTTTTGGTTTACTCTTAATATCAATAAATATGAAGCAGTGTTAAAGCCATATCTATTTGTTGGAGGCATTATTTGTGAAAATGAAGAACAAACTCTCCATAAACTTAAAACCCAGTCTCGTGTTTTATTCCACAGCTGCTTTTTTTTACCAAGCATGACCGTTTAAATGTACAAGTGAAAAGCCTTGTAAAATGACAGAAAGTCCCAAAATATTTCTGAGTCTACCACAACATTCAAGGCAATACTGAGCTTTCTTTCTAAAAACTGCCACGTGCTTAAAAGCCAAGCAACAGTGGAATATCCAGAAGTAACCTCTGAAGGGATCAAGTCCGGTAGTCACTGCTAGATGCCTTTTTCATTCTCCCTCATCATTTCTTCCCTTGCTCTGTCTTAACTGTCCTGTAAGTAGTAGAGAGAACCTTGACAACAAACTTCGTTGTGCTGTCGATAATATTAAATCTGGTTTTTATTCATACCCTTGCCAGTGATTTTTCAAGCGATCTTAAAGACTCATTCTTATCAAACACTGGAGCGAGCTGGCTGTTGGATCCACGCCGCTGCAGTACTGCAGGGACCTCCTGTGGCCAGAGGAAACAAGGCACTGCACCCAGCCCCGGAGATGGGGCATGATGGGCAGAGGGCTTCCCGCTGCACTTGGCCCTGTCCAGCTGCAGCGCAGGGGTGTCAGCCTTGGGAATTGCTCACAGGCAGGAGGCACCATCGCTGAGAAATGGCTCTGGGGCTGGGAGCTCCCAACTGAAAAGAATGGAGAAGCTTGATGCAAGCAAAGCCCACTTCCTTGTCCCACCCTTCCACAGAAATGCCTCAAATACAAAGATACAGTTCACAGCTTATTGCACCGACAAAGAGAAGTGATGCTCCCACTGCTTTCAGCTTTGCTGCATGTTATGTGAACACTGTAAAAATTGTGGAGAGAAGTAAAATTTTCAAGATTTTACTTGATTTTCAAGATCACCCACATGATCTACAATTAGTGATGCTATAATTAGTGGCAGTAGTCGAATTTTTCATGTTTCTTCTCTGTTCCATAAAAGCAATTTTATTCGTTTTATTTTAATGCTTGGAGCTTGTGGTGTTTTGTCTGGGATAATTTCTTCACAGTAGCTGGTATGGGGCTGTTTCAAATTTGTGCTGGAAACTGTTGATAGGTGAGGGGTGTGTTAGTTGTGGCTGAGCAGGGCTTACACAGTGTCAAGGCCTTTTCTGCTCCTTACCCCACCAGGGAGGAGGCTGGGGGTGCACAAGAAGTTGGGAGGAGACACAGCCAGGTCACCCAACCATAGCCAGCCCATGGGATATCACAGATCATATGTGTCATGCTCAGTATACAATGCTGGGGGAAGAAGAAGTAAAGAAGGAAAGGGTGAGGTGTTTGTCTTCCCAAGTCACCATTACACACATGATGGAGCTCTGCTGTCCTAGAGATGGCTGAACACCTCCCTGCAATGGGAAGTAGTGACTTCATTCCTTATTTTACTTTGGTTGTGCATGCAGCTTTTGCCTTTACCTGTTAAACTGTCTTTATCTCAACCCACAAGTTTTCTGACTTTTACCTTTCCAATTCACTCCCTCATCCCCTGGAGAGTGTGTGAGTGGCTGTGTGTGGCTTAGTTACCAGCTGGGATTAAACCACGACAGATGTTCTGCATCTGACCTTTCTCTTTATTTGACAAATATAGTAATAGAATTTAAGTTCAGGAAAATGCCAGGTCTATTCAGTTTTTGTATTTTTGCCCCTGTGTCCTCTGAATAGTCCAGATGTGGCAATGAAAGAGCCTTTGACAGTTCCAGGTTCAGAAGTTCTCAGCAGCAGAAATACCCAAACAGGCCGTGGATATCATGTGATCAAATGGGTTCCGTGGAAGGGGCACTGGGACACTCAGAGAAATTATTCAGGTAAAGAGCAAATGATGTATAGAGGGGCTGCCAGTTTGTTGTACATCCCAGATCAAACAGGTTTGTGATATCCAGTGTTAGTGTGCCAAGTGTCTACGTATCACTTTACCTCTCTTTGAGGACGTTTCTACGAACACTTGGGGTTTTATCCTATTTCTGTGCTATTGCTTGCCTAAAAACAAGGCAGCATCAAGTTTCTGTGCATTGCTCAGTGGCCTCCTCTGAAGAAACAGCAATCCCAGGCAATGTTGAATCTATTTCTGCTGGTTTAAATTCAATACTATTTTTTCCTTAGTTTCTAGTAGAGTATTCAAGCTGTGAAGCACAACTGGGACATCTAAAAGATAAGGACAAACGTTTTTTTCTTTTGCATGCTTGTTCTGGTTTCAGCTGAGATAGTTAATTTTCTTACTAGCTAGTACAGTGCTGTGTTTTGGATGTAGTAGGAGAACAAAGTTGATAACAAACTGATGGTTTCTTTGCTGCTTTTAGTTCTAACTCTAAATCAAGGACTTTTTAATTTTCCATGCTCTGCCAGCGAGCAGGTGCAAAAGAAGCTGGGAGGGAGCATGGGCAGAAGAGCTGATCTAAAATAATCAAAGGGTTGTTCCATAGCCTAAAACATCATGCTCCATATGTGAACTGGGGGGATTGGCCTGGAGCCGTTGAGCTTGGGGCTGGGATGGGTCAGTGGGTGGTGACGAATTGTATTAAGTGTGCTTTGTTTTTCTTGGGTTTTATTCCTTTCCCTCTCTTCTCTTTTCATTATTATTATGATTACAATTATATTACTATTACTATTAATTATATTATTACTACTATTATTATTACTATTACTATACTTTATTTCAATCACTAAACTGTTCTTATCTCTACCTACGAGTTTTACTTCTTTTTGCCTCTTATCCCACCAGGGGAGGGAGAGGTTTACCAGGTAGCCACTCATATCCTGGTAGTTCGTGACCAGCTGAAGTTAAACCATGACAGTTCTAAAGCCAAATGTTTCTGAAAAGCACCAGCAAACCTGACATTTCTATGGGCAGGTGACTTGGCAAGTCCAGAGAGAGCAATTGATTTCTCACTTTCAGGTGCTCAGGTGTGTTTTATCTTTTGAGAAAAGAGAAATAATTCCAGGCTTCCTCTACTGGGAGGAACAGTCTATATTTTCATAAGCCATTTAAGGCTTTGTTTCCCATAAACCCCTCCTCCCCAGCCCCATATTTTCCCAAACTCACCAGCTTATTCTTGCTTGCATAAAGACACTTAAAACAGGGAGTTTCACTTCTTCATAACTCTGTTGTGCATACATTCAAGGACCACAGATATTGAACAATCTCTTCACTGATGTGATGTAAACATCCTTTGAAGAAAATTTAATTAACCATAATTGATTTTTAACCAAGTCAGCCTTCAGAGTAAGCACTTTTGAAGACTGCTTAACTGATCAATGATCAACTTGGTAAATAGACTAAATGAAGTCTGGTTAGACTGAGCTGGGTTTGCAGCCAGAGTATGGACGGTCTGTTCTGATTTACCACACTAGTATTTATAGCATGTAATCCATGAAATGCAGCCATAATATTCATTCATAAATGTCAGCAAGAATTATCAAATCTGTTCCTACCATGTTAAATCTGTTCAATCACTCTAGCGTTTCCATCTATTTTAGTTCCTTCTTTGTACCTGAGGAGATACATATCTCAAGTTGTAACAAACAGCACTCTCTCATCCTGGGACTACTGCCTTTATGACCCCCAAAATACTTGAATCTGTATCTTCTGTCCCCATATCACAAATTTTCTCCCATCAGAGAACCCTGGGAATCTCTGCATATTTATTTCTGGTTGAAGCACCAGCTAATGAGGAGCTCATCATTACCTCAGAAATTATGCTCTGAAAAATATAATGTGGTGTTTGAAGACCTGGGCTATTTTATTCACCATTATGCTGCTTCAAAAAGATACTTTCTTGCTAATCACAGATCATCTCTTGTGTTTTTAAACCTTAGGATCAGTCCCTGGGAGTTTACACTCACGCTATCAGCTGTAAGTAAAAAACTTGTCACTTCAGCAGGTCTAACCAGTTTAATAAAGGGATTATATTTGCTGTAATGCAACTTTAGGTAGCAAATTTTAAACAGATTTTTGTCTAAATAACATTTAAGGCAATTTGAGTCCTTACTCATTGAAATCATTTGGAACAAGAGTTTTTAGCAAAAGAATTATTTCCCATGCCCATAAGCCCTATCTTGAAAACTCTTTTCTCAAACAGATCTCCCCAAAAGTAATGCTAGCTCAGCAACTATGGTGCTGCTTAGAGGGTGATTTCTTTATTTTTAAAAATATTGTGGCATCAGCAAGTAAGTTACATGTGGATTTAAGCAGTTTCCAAAGAAGCAGACACATTCTGCTGAGTTTGCTCAGTGCCATCCTGGCCACAAATTGGATTCCATATTGTCCCCATGGCCACATCTAGCCACAGCAGCCAGCACGGGAGGTGAAATTAACACAGGTAACATTGCCCTGTGCCCATCTCCCTTGTAATAAAGGGTTTTATCAAATAACAGCTGAAAGGTGAAGAACTGTTAATCCAGAAATTACAGTAAAAATAGATTAGGAAACATGCAAACTGTTCAGGTAATTACATGGGAGATAAAATCCAGTCATCACCACTGTTTCCCATGCCCTTTCCTCAATGTAAAGCCAAGAAGATTTACAAGACAAAACAAAGGTTCAGTTCCTGGAAGCCTAAGGGGTGACTGTATGCTCACTGGGGCAGGCTTCCACAGCTCATGAAAAACAATGTCATTTACTTCATAGAGAACAGTATTAGAGTCTCCAGGCTAAAAATCTGATTTGAAGTTTCAGATTGCAGTAATATACCTTCTCAACAGGAAGACGGCTCACGCCATGCACATTTTATGCTGCGTACATAATGTTTTGATACTAAATCTTTGCAATAGTATTTCCATCACATTAATTTTGTCTGTTCCCAGAAATTATCAGTTCCATCACCTAGTGGCTTTATTACTTAAAAAGCAGAACAACCAACTTTTTTCTCTTCAGTTCACCTATGGAAGTAAAGGTACATTATGTCAATATGAAATATTGCATTCTCTGAATTTCTTAATGGTTTGGCAATAAATGGTATCATGACAAGAAATTGCATTTCTGCACAGAAGCCTGTTCTTCCTGTTCTGAGTATTGAAAATAAACCCATCATCTAAACGAAATCTTCCTTTACTCTTATATGAAAGATGTAAGTGTGTCTTTTTGAGCCGGTACTGTGGCTCAAGGGGTCCCATCAGCTGTCGTCTGTGTCACAAGCATGGACAAGGCTACTCCTCTGCTGAGGGCTGATACAGCTAGACTGGAGTTACACCATAATGAATTTTGTCTGACATTTTCCATACTCAGCCCCCTGTCCAGTTGCACAGGCTTCTGCCAAGCACAGGCCTGCTTGTCCATTCACGCTTATGCAGGTTAAGTTTCTGTGAATATTCAACAAAATCAGTTTGGCTGTCTCCAGGAGAGCACTATGTGAGCTAACTGCCCTGGATTCCTCCTGCTGCAAATGGTAAAGCAAGTGTTTTAGAGAAGGGAGTCATTAGGCCTCATTCAAATCTATTGAATGGTTTTATCTTGGAAAAGATTTATTTTTTCTTTGTGTATGTGTGCATGGAGTGTCTTTGACTAACTTTGCATCAAAGATGTCACTCTGCTAAATCCATCCATGAAAATAATACAAGAATGGGTCAGCTTGCAGGTTTCTTGCAGGGTCACATGCTGCTGTCCAAGTCATCAACACTAACACTGCAGCTGAAAGAAGCAGCCTGTCTGCTCTGCAAGGTGTCAGCTATTCTCAAAGTACTGTTCTCACCCTCAGATCATCTAGAATGATTTGCCCTGACCTGAAGAGATTAATTGAAGAGGGTCTTTGCATGAAGGAGTAGATAAGACTGTCATCTCCTAATGAATTTCAGGTAGCATATAAAGTCACAGGTAATGACAGCATGCATGGAAATTGTATTCTGTGTTTTACTGATGCATGGGATTTGCTTTTAAGTTTGCAATAGAAAATGCTTTCTTAAAAGTATAAAAATTACATCTTATGGTTAGATGTCAAACCGAATATGATGGTCTGATTTTTAACAAAAATACTTTTTATAATACTCTGGAATTTGTGGAATTGTCTTACTAATACATAAATATTACTATTTTTTCTTTCTGGGCACTTTTTGCTAAAGTGGGAGGTTAGTCTTCTCTTAGAGCATGAAGACTAGTCAAAAGGGATGTGAACGGGGAAGTGGGAGATCAGTCACAGGCTTCTGAATTGATTGAGTTTGTTTGGGCTTTTTTGCAAGGCTTTATTTAATGTGGTAGTGTCACATATTACCCATGTTTTGAATTGATGGAGATCATCAAATCCATCTGCCAATGAATTTCACAGAATCACAGCAGCTTGGAAGAGTTCTCCAGAAGCCATCTGGACTAACTCCCTGCTCAATCCAGAACACACAGAGCCTGTTGCCACGACCACGTCTAAAGGGCTTTAGAATACCATCAAGGATGGAGACTCCATATCCTCTCCAAGCAACCTGTGCCAGTGCTTGGTCATAAAAAAATAGCATTTTCTGGTGTTCAGAGGGAACCTCTCATGTTTCAGTCTGTGCCTGTTACTTCTGGCTTTGGCACTGGGCACCAATGAAGCCAGGCTCTGCCCTCTTCGCAACCTCCCCTCATGTATTTATATACACTAATACAATCTCACTGAGCTTTCTCTCCTGAGCAATCCCAGCTGCCTCAGCTTTCCTCACATGTGAGGTGCTCCAGTCCCTTCATCGTCCAAACAGCCTCATGTGTCTGAGTAAGTTTGCTGTAGCTTTCCAAGGATCCTGAAAAATGTATGTCTTGTTTTGTTATTAATGTCACCATTTCTTATAACTGGCTCTGAGGTCACAGGTGCAAACACTGAGTAGCAGAGTCAGGATAACATTCCACCAGCACCATAAGAACAGCCTGTTGAGTAAGACATGTTTTAATATGTTGACTACATTAAGTAAAACATTTACATGGGTCCCTTTAGGATCCAGCATTTTTACTTTACAATGATAATCAATGTTTGATTCTCTTGTAAGGTATGACTGAAAGAAGCCATTATCAGTAACATTCTCACTATCAACTGAATGCCTACTTCTCTGGAGTGTTATCTGAAGAAGGAAACACATGTTCGCTTCATGAGATCCTGAGGTTTGGCTNGCCCCTGATGCAGGTGCAGAACATGCCTCCAGGCTGACATGGATGTTATCAGGAGTTTTATGATCCAGGTGAAACCAGAAACAGACATTGATTTTCTTGCAGGATAATGCATTTATTAGTTCAGCCTGCAAGGCTGTTATGCAACAGGAGGATGTTTTGATGAAGTGCCTAAGCAAAAACTCCATCCACGAGCACATTTTCCAAAGAAACATTAGGGCTGTGCCATTAATTCTGTATTTATGTTGCTTCTGTTTAGAACATACCTGACTAATTGCATTTATGGTTGTACTCAGAGAAGGGGAGGCAGGTGTTTTAGCAGTTTGTTCAAATATTATATCACTTCAGGCTCTGCCTGGAAAAATTAATAGTTTTTCAAGTATTGTCCCAGAGTCACATTTATCTGATTACTGAATATGCATCCTGTTAATGGGATCCTCACTCTGATAACAGTATTGAGAGTTTGGAGACTGAGGGCATAGTTAACAATCTGAGATTTTCATTGCAAACTCCAAAGAACATTGTCACTAAAAGCCTTCTGTTAAACACAGATACAGATTCTTTTTTCACAAGTGATTTATCTAAGTACAATTCAGGTTTTGAGAATATTTTCACAGGAAGTGACAGTACAGGTCTCTGCAATCATGTTTGACAGCAGCTGATGAAGCAGAAAAAAAACCCTTTTAAACCTATTTAAACTAAACTGGCTGAACGCCAGATCCCAGAGGGTGATAATCAGTGGCACAGGGTGTAACTGGAGGCCTGTCATTAGTGGGGTCCCCCAGAGTTCAATACCAGGCCCAGTATTGTTTAGTTTATTCATGAAGGCTTGGATGAAGGGGCAGAGCCCTCCTCAGCAAGTTCACTGTCAACACAGAGCTGGGAGGAGTGGCCGATACCCCAGAGGGCTGTGCAGCCCTTCAGAGGGACCTTGACAGGTTGGAGAGATGGACAGAGAAGAACTGACTGAAATTCAACAGGGGCAAGTGCAGGATCCTGCACCTGGGGAGGAATAACTCCCTACACCAGGACAGGTTGGGGGTCAGCCTGCTGCAAAGCAGTTCTGTGGAGAAGGACCTGGGGGTCCTGGAGGACAACAAGTTGTCCACGAGTCAGCAGTGTGCCCTGGGGTCCAAGAAGGCTGACAGGATCCTCAGCTGTATTAAGAAAAGCATTGCCAACTGCAAAGGCCTGTTTATCTGTTCCATTTATGATGTTTGGTAGGACAGAACAACACTCAGGGCTTTATCACTGCTCTTACAGTACTGCATGTTGTTTCAATGTTTTTGCAGTCCGTTCTGTTTCTTGTAGATATCTTTGCCTTCTCCTCCAGCCGGTTGCTGCCTTCAGGACATCAAACATACCTTTGAGCTATTGTGTCATCTGTTTGGATTTTCCAGGCTGTTTTTCTGGTCATACATTCTACGTATTTATCAGACACAAAGGAAAGAGTAGTCAGCACTCTGGCATTGCTGCCTTACCCTGTGTTACAAATTGCTAATTCTAATTGTCCTAGCTGCAGCTGAAAATCCCTTAGCCAGAGCAATTTTTGAGATTAGGTTTCTCACTTTATTTCTGGAGGCTGGCAATGATCTTGTTTTTGTTCAAATATTCTGACCTTTTGGACATTTATGACAGATTCACAGGAGTCAAAAGCAAAACACATAGAAGAGATAAGAGAGACATTTCACAGTACTGACAGAGCAGTGATTGCTTTGGTGAGAGAAAACCAAAGAGCTGCAGCCAGCCAAAATTGGTGCTTCACTCTTTCAGAATCAGACCTGTCTGTATAAAGGCTGAAATCAATAGGTTCAGTCATAAGTGTGCAATGTGGAGATCTATGAGAGATTGTCATACACCTAACATCTGTCTAACATACCTTCAGCTACTTCTGTGCAAAGCAGCCCTGTTAGATTACTGCTTTGACCTTGACATCAGTGCTGAAAGATTCTTGTGTTTTTGCACAGGGAACAGCACAGAAAACAAGTACAACAAATGTGTTTCTCTGCTTTGTAATTTGCCTGGCTGTTGGTCAGGTTATGCCACACCAGAACCACTCTGGATTGGAAATCCTCCATGTGCCTTTCTGCATATGTATATGTGTATATGTACATATGTATATGTATACAGTTAACTGCTCCTCATTTCATTACCATATTTCCCTCCAAAATGTTTGGGCAAGGTCACAAGGATCTCTGCCCATACAGAACCAAAAGCTCAGAATGACTCAGGTAGCAAGGGACATGAATGAAGAAGTGGTTAGGAACAACCATCATGGATTTTCCCCAGAGATATGGTGGCTGACTAGCCTGATTATCTTGAAGAATGAAAACACTGAGGAGAGAGAATTTTTATGCCTTGATTCCACAAAAACTTTCAGCAGTGTCCCAATGCATCCTTCTAGCCAAACTGATGCCAGATAGATTGAAAATTACTGTAAGCTGGGTGGAGTATTAACTGGACTGCCAGGCCTAAAGGGTAATGTCAGCTGTGCCAAATCCATCAGCAGCAGCACCCTGCAGGCTCTTTATTAACAGCCTAGCCAACATCAAGTTAGGTGAGAGCATTTGGCACAATGAAAGGGGGGTCCACTATTCAGAGGGACAAACAGCTTTACAGAATGTTCACTATTTCCAACCATGGTAAATGCAAGGCCTTGCAGCTGGCTTAGCCCCCCTGCACCTGTTCTGCACATGAGGCAGGTGAAGCACCACAGTGTTACATTCCAGGGACTGGCTGGCTGCAGAGCAGCCTGGATGAAAAGGAATGGGGGATCCCAATGGGCAGTGGACTGAACACAAGTTCACTGTGCACACTGACAGCAATGAAAGCAAACAGCCAGCTGGGCAAGGAACTCTTGGCATCACACTGGTGTAACCTGCACCACCAATACATCACGCTTGACTCATTACACGTCATCTAGAACCCTGGTCCAGCTCTGGGCCCTCCACTATGAGAAATAAGCCTGAGTACTTTTGGCATAAGTATCATAAGATAATTGAAGCTAGTGCACCAGAGCTATGAGGGACTAACAGAATTTTTCAGCTTGGAGATCAGATTATTTCAGAGGGCCCTCAGAGACCGTGGATACTCCATGCACTGGAGAATACTACCAGATCTGCAAGGGACAAATCATCATAGTTAGGAAGAAAATATTTCAATACCCTATTGCCATGTTAAGAGGCTATAAACAAAGACTCATCAGTGTATTTATGCAAAAGTTTGGCTTTTTCTCACTGAAACAAAAGCAGGGCAGGTATTAGGGTTACAAAAAATTTTAATAGGAGAGCAGATAAGGGACAAAAAAATTACACTTTAGGGTTTTTTAAAAAGATTTTACTACTCTTGTTTATTTGGGTTTTCATAAAAATTGGTTAATTCATAATAAAACATATGCTTTACTGTATGCTTCACAATTGGTAACCATTGTTAAATTGTTAATGTTTTTATAAGCAATATTTAACAAGCAAAACAATAAGTTCTTGAAATTTACATCAGACTCTCAAAAGGTGCCTGTATTTATAAACATTGGCTAATATTAAAAAATATATATTAACAATAGAATATGAAAAATGCAGATAAGCTTATGCAGCTTTATTTGTATATTTACTGTTTAGAGGTGCACATATACAATTTTCATCAAAACGTGAATACAGTTAAAAATGCAATGTGCAATAAAATGTATAGGAATTTACCTACTTATTTCCAGTTTAAACTATTGAAAATTAAGGTAAAAGATGTTGAAAATAAAAAGTCAAACAACTGACTGAAATTAAAAGAGCTAGCAGAATAATGGCAGAAGAACCTGGCAAAGGGTCTTCTGGGTCAATGGAGATAAGTGCATTCCTCTAAATGCAGATAAGTGCATTCCTCTACCAGAGGACTCTAGAGAACTACCAGATGTTCTACACTGTCTGCAATGACAGATATATTCTTAGATGCTGCAAAGGGTCTGACTATTGTCAAA
>VWZU01003196.1:50247-70345 GCA_013397095.1 Sterrhoptilus dennistouni | reverse complement strand
TTCTGGTAGCTGATTATATGATGGGGCCTTGTCAGCATGTGTAACTTCCTCCTCCTCTTCTGATGATAATCCTCATTTTTACCTTCGGGCTGATTGATGATGAATTCCAAGATTCCTGGGAAGCTGCTGTTTGCTATTTAAGCTTTCTGTGTGATCAGAGTGATCCAGTTATTCCACATAGTATCAGTGGCATGATGTGTGGAAGGGACTTTTCCTTTGAACATCTCACCCAGAACTAGCAGTCAGGGTGCCAGGAGGAGCTGTGCTTTGATGCCCATCGTTTTGGAAGCAGCTCAAACTCCTTCATAATTTGCCAGGATCTTTTTCAGTTGTGATGTAGTGGGCCTCAGATCCTTTGTATCCCCAGCTCTAGAACCCCAAGGTTCATCCTCTACTCTCCTCAGGTACTTTTCCAGAGACTCCATTTTCACATTCTCTCTGGCTGCAGTGTAGACCACATTTTTCACGTCCTCTCCTCTTCTGACTGGCTCCTGGGCTACTGCATGAACTGTTTGATTTGTTCAAAAGCTTGTCATTCAGGACACCACTTAAAAACATCCTTCTTCCAGGTCACATGATAGAAAGGACTCACAATCTGACTGTAATTTGGAATATGCATCCTCCAAAAACCCACAGCATATAAGAAAGCCTGTGTTTCCTTCTTGCTGGTTGTCAGGAACATAGCTGCTATTTGGTTGACCATGTCCATTGGAATGCAGTTATGTCCATCTTTCCATTTTATTCCCAGAAAAGGAATTTCCTGGGCAGGTCCTTTGACCTTACTTTTTGCTTCACAGCAACAGCAGCCTTCAAAAGAATTTAGATTATGTTCTCTGCTTTCTCACAAACTTTCTCTGCTGTGTTCCCCCATGTGATGATGTCATCAATTTAAGTGTTCTGGAGCCTCATCCCTTTGTAGTGCAGTCTAGGTTAGTCCAAGGCAAGTAGTGAGCCTGGGTTTCTACCCCTGGCACAGTCAGTTCCAGGTTCCAGGTATACTCAGTACCCTTCTAGGTGACAGCAAACTGTGGCCTGCACTCATGGCTAAAGACATGGAGAAAGCTACATTTGCTATGTCAGTGGTGACAGCACTTTTCTGCCTTGGACTCCAGTTCATACTGAAGAGTTCCACATGTCCGGCACAGCAGCGCTCAGTAATGGTGTGACTTCCTTCAGGCCATGACAGTCCACTGTCAGTCTCCACTGGACTTACACACTGGCAATATGGGACTATTAAACAGTGAGTGAGTCTTGCTGGCCACTTCCTGGCTCTCCAGGACCATCTCATGGCTAGGGTTCAGAGTCCTGGCTGGTGTGTTGTTGTCAATGCTGCACTACTGTGGTAGTGGTTGGTACCTGTTGTTCTTCAATCCTCAGCAGTCCTCAGCAGAAGGGTCCTCTGAGAGATCAGGCGAGGTATTCAGCTGTCCAACCTCCTCTCTCTCCACAGCAGCTCTCCCGTAAGTCCAACAATACCCTTTTGGGATCTTTGAAATACTGTCTGTTACAACCCGTCCTTTAAGGTGAGGGTAATCCAGGTTCTTGCTAATAGACCCCATGGAACAGATTTGAGTGAAACGACACTGAGTTATCACTGCTTTTAAGAATATATAAGTAGGTTTTATTTTAGAACAGTTTTGTTGTAGTGGAAAGCAGATATGTAGCTCATTTAGTTATCGTTATTGTCTTGGTTTAAGATAATTTATAAGAGACACTCTAAAATAAGTTACCTGCCTTTAATTTAACCAACAAGGAGAAATTAATATGAGTAGATATAAGTGAAAAAATATAACAGTTTACTGAAGAAATTGAATACAACAGGCAAAAAAACCCCAGGTTTTTTGTTTTAATATAGAATAACAGCAGTAATACTAATAACAAAAGTATACAAAAGAGAAAGAGTGATTTACATGTAAAATGCTCGCTGTGGAGCCTGACCTGACCCCATGGCAGCCATGGTACCCCAACCAGAAGAGACCTCTTCTCCCTGGAGGAGGGTCCCCTCCCACTTGCCTAGCAAGGATGTGAGGTAATATAGAATAACCTCTGGGTCCCAGTCATGCCCCCTCCAGGCTACTGCAAAATTAATCCTGTCCTGGCCAGACTGGGACACCCATCTACTAATGAATATTGCAGAAGGTTTTTTACTTTAGCAAAATTTTCCAGTGGGGTCAATGTCACAGAAAAACTTAGAGTTGCAGTGTTTGGACAAAAATATAAAGATAGGCAGAAGTGAGAGATTAGCCAGGATCTTTAAAGTATGTGAATGTGTGATCTCATTTCTTACAACACACAGAGGAATCTATATGGAGCAGAGAATCTTGAGTGTATCAGTTGAAGGAAGAGCCTAAATGAGCCCTGTCACTTTATGGACAGCAAAGGCACTTATAAGTGCAGTACTTTAAGAATGCGTGCCCTATTTGTTAAAGGGGTTTTTTTTGTACTGGTTTGATTATTTTCAATTTTTGCTAGGTAAGTGTGAAATAGAAAAATGGCAAAGACAACTTTAAACAAATTAGGTAAAGCAACTAAAATTGGGGCATGGTAATGAGTTTCTCTCTAATAACAGTTCCTAAGTTCTAAGTAATAAATTTCTAGAAAGTTCTAGTCCTTTTACTTTTCCTGTTTTTGAATCAATGTTTTTCATAATAGAGAAAGCCAGTGGAGGCAGCTGAAAAAAATTAAATTATATATGTGTACGGTCTTTGTAATTTTATGAAGATTTGAGCTTTTAACAGTGTGTTACTTTTCAGCATTTCTTTTTTCTGAGTGAAGTAAATGGACAGCTAGGATTCAGGACTATTTAATAGTACCTACAGAAATTTAAATGTGAATCTTCACTACATGCAGTATATTCATTTGCATATGCTAAATCAGCTTTCAAAATCTGGTGTTTGTGAAGACTTCTTAATGGAATGATTATGTCAGATGTGCTTCAGTGAACTCTTCTAGTTTGCAGGCAGCAATTGGCAGTAGGTTGGTTCATCAGAGTAACATGACAGTTCTCGAAAGGTTCAGATAGTTTTATAATTATTGTTAGCATGATTCTTGAAAGAAATGATGAGCATCTCATAAACCCAGATGGGAGTTTTTTACATTGTTGATAAATGTATTTTACATTTTTAAATTGATAAACAGTGAAAAGCAGAAAAGATACAATAAGGCAGATGGTTGTTTATAAAGCACTTGTAAGTTGCTGCAATTCGAAGAATGGTACTAATTGTTAGAAAGAAGACAAAAATTGGAGTAGGGGGAGTGTTTCAATGAGTTCATCATGAGCTTTTTAAAAATAAAACCTTCAGCAGCTTTAGTTCAATTAGAACCATTCTTGCCATTCTGGGTTTACATGCAAAAGTTTGAACTTTCAATTCTTAATAAACTTTTGTACCAGCCATTTTCATGTAGCTGAAATTAAAGCTACAGCTAATCTACCTGTATGTATCTATTTCTTTCTTTTTCCTTTTTTGTGGTTTGGAAAGCCCCCAAAATTTATTGCACAGCAGAATGAAGTTGAATTATCACTGGACCTAGTAATTGTGTCCATTTAAATAGAGTGAGCACAGTAGCAAACTTCAAAATCAGCAGAGATTTTACAGCAAGAAAGTTAAATGGTAGCTAGTTGACTTGTTTTCTGTTCAAAGAATGGTGAAAAAAAAAGCCTTTTTGACAACTATGTAACCAGAATAAAGATATATTTAAGTAGTGCTTAAGGCAGAACACCAATCAGTATGTGTGATGAAACGAGTTGGTGCACCTTTCTCTTGTGAATGTTTAGGTCGTGTTTCCATTAGAGATCTTAAAAGCTTCCATGAAAGATGAAGTATTTTCCTACTTTTTCAGCATGAGTTTTTGAAAAACAGATATGTAAATTTACTGCTGTCATCAAGTGGCTCTTCTAAAATATGTTTATTTTCAGCTGCAGAACTCTAGAAAAGCTTGTTCTCTTTCACAAGATTTTCAGCTTTTGCGTGATAAAGACTTCTATGCTTTCTGTATTTTCAATAAGATTCCTATCTATGCATTTCATTTTTCTGGGAATATTTTATTAACATTTAGCAGAGCAATGATATTGTCAGTAAAGTTGTATCAGTTGTGTCAGTCTTTAACAGAAATAATTTATTAAGTTGCAAAGTTATATTAGGCTGATCAGCTAAAAATATGCAGATTGCCTTTAAGGAGGAACATCCTAACCATTTTATAGCTACAGGTCTATCTGTGCACTCCAGTGGTGGAGCTTCAAGGTATAAAGGAGACTCTAGATGAAACTTGCTCCTGTGAAGTGCAAGAGCTAACCATGGTAGATGGATCTAGGCTTATACTATGACTATGAAGCTGACTTCTAGGACAGAAAATACACTGGTTTTCAAGTTTTTTAAGGTGATCATATATAATGATCCACTTAAGTTTTGTGAGCTTTGTATGAAAACTTCAGAAGAAGCACCACAAATCCTCTGTAGCTGTTATCTAATTCTTGGGGAAGAGTACTGATTGTCAAGACTGTTACAGTCAGAATGTGACATAGACTGAGAGAAGAAAGAACAATTATTTTAATCTCTTGTTCCATAGTTAAAAAAGAATTAAATGCTCTAGGCAATGTTGGCCTACTTTTATGCCAGTTCATGATAATACTTAAACTCTGTGAAATGTTTCAAAGCTCTTCATGTGCAACTGTCTTCTTTCCATTTTTGATACCAAACATCTGTGCTTTCTACATGGTGTCAGGTTTTGACCTTAGCCTTAATTATGGGAAAAGTAGTTTCAAGCTCCTGCTCTGAGTGAAGTAAACATTTAAGAAGGTCTTACGACTGGTCTCAATACCTAGCTCTAAAACTCTACAGAGAGTTTGTAGGTTTGGTCAGGTCTAGTGTTCTTATGCAGATTTCAGTATGTGTCCTTTATAATAGTGGTTTCTAACCTGAGGGTAAGCAGACAAGAAAAAGCAACTAGGAAGACTAACCCACAACTACTTAGCAATCCATGTCTTCACTAGAAAAACTTGTAAAGGTCTGCATGTTTCAGGTTCAAAAATACAAGTCTTCAAAAAACCAGAATAAGCTCATCTTTCAGTGAGAGCTTGTTTCATTTAAAGCGTATGCACTTTGAATATTAAAGCCATGCTTCTTTTAGGTGCTCCTGTTGGTATGAATCCTGACACCTATTCCCAGATTCCTCTGTTACTCAAGTTCAGTGGGACAAACCTGGTTGTGTGTACAGACTAGGGAACAAGAGGCTGGGAAGCAGTGATACAGAAAGGGATTTGGGGTTTTTTGTTACCGCCATGCTGTGTATTAGTAAACAATGTACCCTGGCAACTGAGGGCATCAGGCCCACCAGTGCCAGTCAGTCAGGAGAGGGGATTGTCCTGCTCTGCACTGGGGTGGTCTCACCTTGAGTATTACACACAGTTTTGGGCACCATAGTATCAAAAAGACATTAAACTATTAGCAATCCAAAGGAGAGCCTTAAGGATCATGAAGGATCTGGAGGGGAAGCCTTATGAGAAGTGGCTGACACTACTTGGTTTGTTTGGCCTGGAGGAGACTGAGGGAAGTCTTGTCATATCCTCAACATCCTCACAAGAGGAAGCAGAGGGGTGAGAACTGACCTCTTCATTCTGTCAGAAAAACTCTTTCTTAGCCAGAGATGGGGCTCCTGAGAGGCATTTTAAAGACTTACATTCCATTTTCAGTCTCATGAGAAGGGCGAGACAGTACAGATGTTACAATTCACACCGTCACAATCAGAAGCCAAACTATTTCCTAATTACAATACATTATAAGTGTTTCTTGACCTATCAGCTTTTGCCACACAATGCTGCTAAATGCTTCTAAGCCAGTCATCTATTAAAATACCCCATGTGGGTCTTGCTACAATGCATCTTTCATAGTTCTATTTCTCTGAAGTATCTAGTCTGTTTGCAAGGTCATAATTTGAAACTTGTTTCTAGTTCAATTTCTCTCTCAGCAATGTCTGTCCTATTCCATGGCCTTTCTAAGTCAGCATACTCTATCTCAGAGTGTGCATACAGATGTGCAAGACTATGTGAGCCTTCTCTCAGGCTTTGAGAATTCTTTACAAATCCATTTACAGGACACGTTCTTGTCTACCAGTGACAGGACACAAGAAAACAACATGAAGCTGAGTTGTGGAAGCTTTAAGTTAAAGATGGGGAAAAAATTCTCCAGCCAGAGGTGGGTGGACACTAAAACAGGCTCCCAGGGAAGTGGTCACAGCACCAAGGCTATCTGAATTCCAGAAGTATTTGGACAACACTCTCAGGGATGTGGTGTGAATCTTTGGGCTGTCCAGTGGAGGAGCAGGAACTGGACTCGATGATCCTCATGAATCCCTTCCAACTCAGCTTATTCTGTGATTCTATGAATGTTTCAGTTTCAAAGTGCATATTGCCTTCCACCAGCTGATTTTTCATGATGCACTTGAAAAGGTATTTCCTGATAGTGTGTATACTGCTACTCAATTCTATCGTGTTTAGCAAAAGTGCACCTTAAGAGGGTTGTGTGCCTTGAAATCAGTTTATAGCAGTACAAAAGGAAACAGCTTGTTTGATAACATGAGCTTATATTCACAGTTATCAGCCAGAAACAGAGCTCTTGTTTGTCCTGAATTTTGATCTACTGTTAAATTTACAGTGTTGCATCTCTTCTTTCTGAAGTATTTTGGGAATGTCAGGGACCATTGGATGCTACTTTGCTAAGATTGCATAAGGATTAAACATGAAGTGAAGGGTCTGATAAATTCTTGCGGATACCAGGATGGTTCAGTGCTCTTGGTCTCAGTAGTCTAGTATGCAGTAAATACTTCCAGTTGTATATGGTTGTAGCTAAATAAAATTCAAATAATTTTCTTGGCAGGTAAGTTGAATTCAGC
Organism: Sterrhoptilus dennistouni; assembly: GCA_013397095.1. Taxonomy (NCBI): domain Eukaryota; kingdom Metazoa; phylum Chordata; class Aves; order Passeriformes; family Zosteropidae; genus Sterrhoptilus; species Sterrhoptilus dennistouni. The sequence continues at coordinate 63,457 of VWZU01003196.1, read as the reverse complement.
TTCTGGAAGGTATCAGGGTGCATACAGAGTTGCAAGTACATGGCTTCAGGTTTTATCAGTTCTACATCAGTGAGCTGAAATGTGAAATTAATAAAGTACGTAATTAATATTTCTTTCTGGAACAAATCTTCTTTATACACATACTGTATGGCTGCGTCATTTCAAAGTAAATCTGTAAGATGATATTCACGTATCTTTCTGTAAGACAGATCTGATACCAGTTCACAGTCAGCCTAACAATGAAAATATTTTTTATTTTTTTTTCCTTCAGCTGTCTTTTGGAAAGTTATACTGTTTGGTGAAATGTTCAGCATATTCTTCTAGTTTCAGTTTCTGGGGCGTACCTTTCCATTTTCACAGGAAACCAACTGAGGACATTGTCACATAGACTAGAAAGTAGAATTTATTTGGCTGCAATATTAAATGAACTATAAGTAATTTTTGGCTTAAAAATTGCCTGTAACCCTAGAGATAATATGGGCAAAATGAACACAAATTAAGTAAATCATAAGATGACTAGGAGTGGTTAGTGAAGGTTGATGCAGATTTTTAGTGCCATTTAATATTTTGTTAGGCTACATTCAGTGACAGAAAAGATCCCAACATAGATCATAGGAATATGTTTTTGGGATGATTTGCAATATTGAGGAGTGCAGATGCTTTTGATCCAGCATTACAAGTCATAATTTTAAGAATAGTGTGTTGGGAAAATAAGGCACATTAGCCAGCAGCAGAAATAGCAGAAGAAGCCATAAAACTCACTTCTCTACCCAGCAAAAACAGGTTTGGCTGATTATTAAAAGGAGCATTCAGTCGAGAAGTGCCATTTGCAGGCAATTTAGAAGAGGCTCTAGGGAGCGCTGGGAACCGGAGTGGGGCATGTCAGTAAAGGCGTGGCACAGTGGGCAGTTCCCACAGGCAGGAGTTGCACGAAAGGTGTGGACACACTTTGGATGATGGGTTGTGTTTTTTGCCTGGTTGTGGCATGCTTTTTTTTTTTTCCCCCAAGCAGTGATTTACAAATGATCAAAAGCCATTGCTGCTGCTGGCAGCAGAAGTGTGTAAGCCAAACAGAACCCTCCAAGAAGGATGCAGCTGTCCAGACCCCTGGCTGCAGGGAGTGTCTGAACCTGGGGACAGTACCAGAGGACAGTGCAAAAGGCACCTGTGTGTGGTGTGAGCAGGTGAATGATCTGCTCTATCTGGTGGCAGGGCTTAAGCAAGACATGGAAAGGCTAAAGAATGTTAGGGAGAGCAAAAGAGAAATCAACTGGTAGAGTTACAATCTTGCAACCCTGAGAGAAGCTTGGCAGGAGTCAGAGGAGCCCTGTCCCTCTTACCATCAGGCAGAAGGAGACCTAGCAGATGGAGGAAATGGAAATGGGTACCTACTCAGAGAGGCAGCAAAATTCCATGCTGACCCCCATCACCTTCCCAGGTGCCCTTACAGAACAGGTATGAGGCCCTGGGTCCAGAGGCTCAGGCAGATGATTAAAACAAAAAATTCTGTCTGGAGAGTCTCCCAGGTGTGCTTCATCTGTCAGAGAGATCACAGCCTCAGGAAATCAAAAATAAAAGAAGGGTAGTTGTAGTAGGTGACTCCCTTCTGAGGGGAACTGAGGGCCCTGTATGTCACCCAGACCCATCCCACAGGGCAGTCTGCAGACTTCCTGGGGCCCAGGTATGGGATATAAGCAGGAGACTCCCTGAACTAATTCAGCCCTCTGATTATTACCCACTGCTGCTTGTCCAGGTTGGCAGTGATGAGGTTGACAAGAAGGATACCAGGGGCATTTAAAAGGACATCAGGGCTCTGGATTGATTGGTTGGTGGGGCAGGAGCATGGATGTGGTTCTGCTCATTTCCTTCAGGAGCAGGGATGAATGATAAAAGGAATAGGAAAGCCCACATTATTGATGAATGGCTTATGGGCTGGTGCCATCAGAGGAATTTCGGTTTTTCTACCATGGGCAATTTTTACAGCACCAGGCCTGTTTGAGTCACATGGGCTCCATCTGTCTAACGAGGATTCTAGCCTATGAGTTGATTGAGAGGGCTTTAAACTAGGTTTGAAGGGGGAAGGGGGTGAAACCAGGCACTCCAGAGATGAGCCCAAGGGTGGTAAGCCAGAGTCAGGGGTGAACTCAGCAGCCCAGCTGAAGTGCACATACACTGATGCACATACACTGATGCACGCAGTGTAGGTAACAAACAAGGAGCTGGAAGCCATGGAAAGTGCAGGAAAGTGATGACATAGTCACCATCACAGAAACACGGTGAGGTGACTTGCAGGACTGGAGCACTGGATGGATGGCTACAAGCTTTTCACAAGAGACAGCAGAGGAAGAAGAGGTGGAGGGGTGGCTCTGTGTGTTAGGGAGGTTCTGGACACCATGGAACTCAAAATTACTAAGATCAAGTGCCATGGGTAAGAATCAGGGAAAGGCCAACAAGGCTGACATCCTGGTGGGAGTCTCTGATAGAACTCCCAACCAGGATGAGGGGATTATTGTATAAGCAGTTGGAGGACGTTTCAAGATCGCCAGTCCTTGTTCTTGCAGGAGATTTAACCTGCCAGATACCTGCTGGGAACTCAACACAGTGGAAAAGAGGCAGTTTAGGAAGTCCCTGGAATATAGAGGAAAGGTTCTTGTCACAGCTGGTGAGCAAGCCTGCCAGGGGTGGGGCTCTGCTAGACCTGCTGTTTGCAAACAGGAGCTGGTGGGAGATGTGGTGTTCAGAATGCCCATCTTGGGCACAGCAATCACTAAATGATAAAGTTTTCAATTCTTGGTGAAGTAAGGAGGGGCCTCAACAAAATTTCTGTATTTCCAGAGGATGGACTTCATCCTACTCCTGGGACTGTTTCAGAAAGTTCCCTGGGAACCAGCCTTTAAAAACAGAGTGGTCCAGGAAGGTAGACATACTTTACGAAATAACTCCTGAAGGTGGAGGAGCAGACTCTCCCTATGTGCCAAAAGAGAAGCCAGTAGGGAAGACTGGCCTGGCTGACAAAGGAACTTTCACAGGAACTTATGAAAAAAAAGAGGGTTGAATAAGGAGTGGGCAACTCGGGAAGTGTTCAAGGATGTTGTTAGGTCATGCAGAAGGAAAATTGAGAGGCAGAAGCTCCATTAGAAGTTAATCTGGCCACTTCTCCAAAGGATAATAGCAAGTATTCTTATAAATACATTAATAAAAAAAGAACCAAGGAAAAAAACCTCCATTCTTTATTGAATGCCAGGGGGTGAAAATAGTCATAAAAGATGAGGAAAAGGCTGGTGTAGTTCACACTTTAGTTTCAGTCTTTAATAGATTATTCTCAGGACAACTGGCCTCCTGAGCTGGTAGACAGGGATAGGAAGCAGAGTACATGCCTTGTAATCCTGGAGGGGGTAGGTAGTGACTGGCTGTGCCACTTAGATGTTCACAAGTCTGTGGGAAGTTGTGGATGTCTAAAGGTTTTTAGTATCAGCAGAAGTCCTATGAGGATCTTCAGAAGGAGTTGTTTAGCCTGGAGAGAACTGGTCCCTTTCAGCTAAAATTAAGTAAATCCTGTTCATTTTGACCCACTGGTGTTCTGGAGCACAGAGGTGAAATAGTGAAGACATCTTGCTATGAAAAGAAGGTGTTATTTAGAGTTCTGCACTGGATTTACATAAAATTATTCCTTCAGTCCATCTATGAATATTTATCTGGTCATTTCTGCCGAGCAATGAATGATGGCAGAATTTGATGATGCATGACACATCACTGCCTTTTTTGTGTATAACTACAAAAGCTGGTGTGCTTTAATTATGTTAATCTGATACGTCAGTTGGTTTTAGCGTGGATTTTTTAACCATTCGAAACGATAGCACTGCCTCATATTATTTGGAAAAATCAAAACTGCTCGTTCTTCCAGATCCCTTTTTCATAACTCATCTCTACAATGAAATTTAGAGATAAGATAGTTGTAGCTATATAGAGAGGATTGGAATATTAAATGGTATTCATAATGCTAATTTGAATTTCTTCCACTGTTAAATTTTTCAGCTTTTTTTAGTTTCCTGCTTTCTTTTGCAAACTTTTAATCGTTGTGTTTCTTCTCGCAGCTTGGGACAGGTGTCTTGCTTTCTGCTGATGTTTAATTGTTTGTAGTACAAGGTGCTTGACCGAATCATCTGCTTAAATATTGATACGTAAATATGCATATGTATGTATATTTAAAAAAACCCTGAGAATTTCCATAAGATGGGCTTAGTAATTAAGCCAAATAATCATCAAGTGGTTTCTAAAATTAGAGATGCTTCTCTTTAAAAGGACAAAAAAAAGGAAAACAGAAAATAAACCAACAGGTGTCAGCAAAGACCATGTAATGAAACATTGGGTCAAACCACATCAATAGAATATGCTGCATTCATGACAAATCCCTGTTGTCTTTCATTTAATTCTCTCAAAAGACCATGAGATTCTAGTTGTGATCAGTCGGCTCAAAATACAGAATATCACAACTGTCTGTGAAGGTTGAATTGAATTGCTTTCAGTAAAAAATACAAGAAACCACGTAGAGATAATGTCAGTTCCATCTTAATGAATTGTTCTCCCACACTATAATCCAGGTGAGGTCTTTGTGGATTTTTAAAATGCCACTGATTTTCTTTCTTTCTCTCTGATTTTTTAAAATAATTTTTAGCCTGTAATGAACTGAGGCTTTAGCAAGTCCATTCAGCTTTTAGGATCTTTTGTTCTAGAATGGTGATAGTGAGGGGTTTGTTTGGTCGGTTGCTGGTTGGTTTTTGTTTGTTTGTTTGTGTGGTGAGTTGTGTTTTTTGTTGTTGTTTTTCTTTTTGTCCCAGTTCTTAGGTAAATGTCTCCAAGAGCAGTATGTCAAAAAGTTGTTGCATTTCTCTTTAGTACTTATTGGCTGGTTTGTCCCCTCAGGGTCAAAATAAAGCTCGTTCAACCAAGGCTATGGCAGCCACAGTAGCAGGCCTCAGGTCAGTCCCACCACTTGAGATTTGCTGTAGGGCAGTCAGATGAAGGTAATTTTGCATTTGTTTGACTGAACATTATTGCTCTTACACTGCGAAAATATTGTGGGAAGACTACAGTATGTTGTAGGGATTGTTTCTCTCTAGTCCTTATTTTCTCTTCTTGTATTGAAGTGTGTATTACCAATGAGGAGACAAATTTTATAAAAAAACAAAATCCATTACTTGTCATGACATTGCTTCTAGTGTTTTATACTTGTTTTTAAGATAAGTCACAAACCCCCCAACCTGTGTAATCTGCCTTGAAGTTATTAGAAAATGCTAGTAGTGCTGAGAAGTCTAATCTCCTGTTGAATATAAATTATTTGAAACTAGTATCCTTTTTATGCCCATGGAAAGTCCATTTTTGAGAAACTTAGATTCAAGAGACTGTAACTTATTATGTCAAGTCTAAATTAATAGTTAAAATAATTTCAGAGGTCTGAGGAGCCAATGGTGAGTCATTTCGTGTACAGTATGAAGTTCTGTCAAAGAGGCAGCTTCACNAAGGCTGATTTTTGTATGTCTATATGTGCGTTTCTCAGGAGAACTAGTAATGTTCAGCTGTTACACATTTTAGCTGCACTTTAAGTGCAGTCACAGGATGAGTATTGATAAATAAACCTCAGTCACATTACTTTTGCATCTCTAAAGAAAGGAAAACAAACCCTTGCATTTTTCTTCACTTGAAGTATAGAAAGTTATGGCTGAGTGACATACTATAGAGGGTAGAAATAGTCAAACTTCAGTGATTTCAAAACCAAAATTATTACTAATAATTTTAATTCTAATTTCCCCCTTTTTTTTCTGTAATATGTGTTCATGTAGGAGATTAAACTGAGGTTAAAATATAGTTAACTTAGAATGTTATTGGAGGAATAATAAACTACTAATGACACTAATAATGTACTAATCCTTTGTATGATACAACTTAAGAAAATCCAAGAAATCAGTGAAAAAGGAAAATACCATTGCAGCTATGTTTTATTTGATAAAATCTGCTTAATTTAAAATATACTAACTCTGTTATTCTGAAAAATCTGGCCACTCATAAAAACATGCAATTAAAATTATTACCACTAGATTTGTACTCTTTTCACTCTCATTTACTTGGAGAACTCTCTTTAAAAATTGAAAAGTGATCTGACAGAGTGTTTAATGAGTGTTTTTTCACAAGCTGGCATGTTTGGAGGCAGAAGCCCCTATCCACCCAGTAAGTGTGTTGTTGCCAACACATCTCACTTGTGATGGGAAGTAGCCATTCTTAACTTTGAGAGAGTAGTTCTGTCTCCATTCATATTTAGTCCTTGGAGCAGTGAAAAGTAATAGCAAGAGTAGTAATAGAGATGATGGCTTTCTGTTTATGTTTTGGATATCTGTAAATGAGGAATATGATGTGAGAAATCTCAGATCCATCCAGCTGGATCTGGTCCACCAAAAGGATATATTTAATCTGTAGTTTAGTCCATTTCCTTTTTTCGCCCAAAATCTGCTACAAGTGCGTAGGAGTAGGCAATGGAGTGGACCACTTGGGTTAACAGCTTGTGCTTCCCCATGATTTCTCCTAGGTCTTATAATCTGTCCTCTGTTATGGGAGTGGTTGTAATGTCAACCGATCTCATGCACCTTTTCCTTTGTTGTGTCACATGTGCTTTATTCTTTATCGCGTGTTAACCATGCACCAGCCGTTTGAAGGGGTTTGTTGGTATTTTGGCCATGATGGATGCACATATGGGGAAAGAGGGGGACATGCGGCAATTGATTGTCTTCAAAAGAGACTTTGTGGTTTGCACTAGCCTAAGTCATGAATCCGTGACTGTTGGTTGCATGGTGATGATTTCCAGTGATACCTGATAGATGTCACGTTAGAAGTGAAAGGCCATAAAGCACACAGGCTTATGCTGATATTTTAGTATGTTTTTAGCTGAGAATTCACTCAAGAAAACATTTTGCAAGTTGGAGTAATTTAATTTGTCTTTTTTCATACTTCCCTTCTGCAGCAAGCTTGTTGTTCTATTTGTATATGTAATCTTCTGGTGGGTAGCCATGGTTGGTTTTGAAAGTGGGAGCACGTTCATGGGGAAGAAAAAAGAGGAATTTAGAGGACTTGGGTTGTAAAGCACAGCATGGGAGGGGAACTTAACGGACAAGGTTCAGTGCACTTCACTGAGTCCCAGCATGCATTTTGGTGTGGTATGTACTGAAGCAGCTCCTCTGGATTAGGATGTAGATGTTATTAATCAAGTCACTGAGTTGTGGTCTGTTGCCTGTATACCTGGAAATCTCTGTTATGGAAAAGTTCGCTGGGGGGTCAGCTGCAATTTTGCTCTTCCTTAGGTATGCCATGCTGGGTTTTTTGATGTTTTTAGAATGTGGTACAAGGCTTTTTTCGGTGTATTACAGACTTTAAATGGAGGGGCTATTATTTTAAACTGAGTTGTTTTGGAATTGACTTCTTGCTTTGCAGGACTTCTTTTTTCAGTGCTCTTTTCCAGACTCTGTTGAAAGATCTCCAATACTTAATGCATTGAAGTATCTCTTTGGTATTTGTCTCCACTTCTAATTTTATTTAGACTTCAGTATCTTCATGATCTATGTAACTTTAAACACAGTGTCACTGGTTCTTAGTCTTTAATTTCTATTTTCATGTAGTTCTGTGCAGGTATTGATCGTTTGATCGTGTAGTTTCAGAATGTTGTATTGCAAAGATTTCACAAATTTGACTGATAACAAAATTTTTCAATGCTTTTTGGTAATTGAAAACAATCAGTAAGAAAGTCGTCTATATGAACCATAGCCTTAAAAGAATATGTGTTGGAGGAAGCCATGACCTTACCAGTTAATGTGTACTACACTTGTGTGTACCACAACTAGGTTTCCACCTGGAGTTTAAGTTTTGCTCTGCAGAGTGTGTGCAGCATTACAGTCTTGCTACCATTGTGCAGAATATTTCGCAATGCAAGGGTAGCCTTAGGTCTGTCGTAAGATAATGTGCTTGTCTGTTCTTTTTGCTGTCATTAAATTTAATCTCTTTGTGATTAAAATAGCCTGTTTTCCGGATCCTTATGAAGTATCACTGGTCACAACATAGGTCTATCTCCCAATTATCCATAAGGCTGTTGAACTTTGCAGATTACGTATTTGAGACCACTAGCACTTTGAAAAGGTACTTCTGGAGGGATTCTCTGTTATAGCCAATATAAATCAAGACTGACTTATTCTAAGCTCCTCAGAAAGGCAGTTGTGAGCACTAATGTTTGGTTCCACTCCTGAGCCATGTGTATTAAGGCTCTCAACCTTGCTTACCATAGATGAAGGAAAACTATAACAAAGAAATTATAGCAGAGATTAAATATTTGTGCTTTTAATACTTCCTGACAGGTGGTTGTAGTCAGGTGGGGGTTGGTCTCTTTCTCCAGGCAGCAACTGACAGAACAAGAGGACACAGTTTTAAACTGCGCAAAGGGACATTCAGGTTGGATATTAGGAAAAAAAAATCATGGAAAGAATAATAAAGTACTGGAATGGTCTGCCTGGAGAGGTAGTGGAGTCACCATCCTTGGATGTGTTTACGGAAAGACTGGATGTGGCACTTGGTGCCGGGGTTTAATTGAAGCATTGGACTCAACATGGTCTTGGAGGTCTCTTCCAACCTAGTGATTCTGTGAATGTGCCCAGGATAATCTACTTGGGTTTACTGCTCAGGATGTGTTCTACTCAGGTGTGATTCCTGCTCTCCTCAGCTTGCCTTCATTATGGGAATTTTTTTAGTGCAACAAAATTAGAATAGCTGTGATTTCATTTAGGGCAGAAGCTTCTCAGGCTTAAGGAAAGCAGAACACGGGCTCCTCTGCCCAACTAGAGCAATTAAAAGTATTAGCAATGTAGTTTACTTCCAGAGAAGACCACTTTGTTCTGGGAAGAAGGTTTCCTCTATCACACAGTTCGAATGCAACCTTTTTTTGGACAGTCTAAGTGTTAGGTTTTCCATGGTTGGAAAGGATTTCTCCCTTGCTGTCAGAATAGGTCATGAAAGGCATGGAATTTTTTGGTATTTGTGTTTTGGTTTTTTTTCCTTCTTCCAGTTCTTTCAGTAGTTGTAAGAACACCTTGATAGTTCTAACTTTGGATATTTGTCTTATTTGGGATATGTTTTCCTGATAGACAGCACTTGGATGTGAATTAAGTACAGAAATACTCTAATATGAGGTGGAATTTTTCAGTATCTCATACAAGAAATACGGAACTGCCAGTTTTTTCACCATTTTTCAGGCAATTTCATACACTGTGGGCAGGTCTTACTATTGGTTCTTTTTCCTTTACAGTCTTGGACACAGTGATGCCTGCTCTCCAGCTGCCTTATTACCTTGAATTACAATGTAGTATACTGCTTACAGCTTTGGCACAGCCTAACCAGTTTCAAGAGCCTTAGAAAAAGTGCGACTATCTGAGGTTAGCATGACTAGCTTGAGTAGGGCTCTCTAGTAGGTGTTACAGTTTGCATTTAGAACATCTGGACTGAACAATTCGTTGCCTGATAGTTCAGATGATTTATTGATGCAGGACTGAATTGATCAGCCTCTGTCATATACCTGCAGTGATGTGTAGCTTTGTGACTGACTGAAAATTAGTCCAGGAGAGTTCATAGGGTATAACCAGAATCCCCTTCTCATGCAAGAAGTCACAAGACCTCTCAATATTCTACAGTATTTTCTACAATAATTTTCAGATCTTAAATATAGAACACCAGCATGCATAAGATAATATTGCTACTTAGAGAAGTTGTGGCTGTATAAATTGTATAGATTTGAAATAGTAAGTCTAACTAGTTCTATATAAACAATATCACACTGTTTCCTTTTCTTTTTGCTTCCTATTAAAAAAATATATTTTAGTAATTTTTTTTTCAATTACTCATCAGCCATAAAACCAGAAGAAATCATTAAAAACATAAAAATCCAAAGATACTGTGTGGTGTATAGCATTTGGTATAGCATTTTCAGTATTTGCAGCCATATTCCTAGATACGACAGAATTTTGCTAGATTTTCCTGGGCAGGACAGAATTTTGTCAAGTTTTCCAGGCACATCTGTGGTAAGTGCAGGAAGTCTGGCCATTAGTGATGTTTTCAAATCTGGAAAATTTTGCACTTGGATGGCACTTCAATCTAGTGTATCAGTTTCCATCATTTAAAGCTGATGACGTCCCAGCCATTGCTAGGATATCCATAAACATGTTGATCTACTGCAAAAAGCCCTCAACTGCTTCTGTGGCTGCATATCTATATACATACACACAGACACACATATATATATGTGTGTGTGTGTGTAGACTGGGGCAGTTTTAGGGTGGTTTTGTTTGAGAGATTTTTTTATGGCATTTTTCCTGAAATCTCTCTAGGCAATGCAGTCCATCCAGATGCTGAGCTGTCTAAGAATGATAACCTTCAGACTTTGCATGTGGACCTCCACCTACTGTATCTTTGTTTGTTTTTATTGAAAGCATTCATTACATTAAGTCTTTGCCACAACAGAGTGCTCTACTGATTTTTAAAGCTGTATTACTCTTTATTATATTAGAGTAGTGCGTAAAGAGTCAGTTAGAATGAGAACCTCATTGACATGGGCTATGGAAAAAATGAGTGAAGGTTTATTTCTGCTCTGAAGGCAGACAGTCTAAGTAAATGAGAAAGAATAGAAGAAATAGATACAAACAGCTGTAAAAGGGTAGATTTTCGCAAGTGGTGTCTAAAATATATTTTCTGTGTAGCAATTTTTTCTCTTCCAAGTGTTCTTTTAGTGATTTTAACAGTGAATAGATGCCTGAATTGAGAGTTAGAAACAAAATTTCTGTGTTGTAGGCCATATTATCATTACACTCACTTTAACGTCTGTACAACATTAGCATTTGAGACTGCAGGAACTTAACTGCTTTACTTGTTGGTGTTACAGTGCAGTCAATTTCGGTGAACCATAAAAACTTTGCCCCTGAAGGTAAAATTACACTGTATGCATGTTCCTAGCATACTGCTTTGGGGATAAACATGTCTTAAATCAACTCATCTCTTGCAGCTGAATTCCTTCTCCAAAATGCAGTTTCTATGTAGATAATAATGTTTAGAAAGACTGATTTTTGGTAGACCATGAAGTTTTTTTGAACATAATTCTATCCATAAATGTATTTGGGAAGGATTGGAAAGAATTCTTATAATCCTAATAAAGATTAGGGGTTTTAGAAAGGAGAGGCATATACCAACATTTTTAATTAACTTTCATCGGCACCTCCAGTTTGTTCATCTATGTTCCAAACATTTGCATATTGTGCTTCCTCATGTAATAAAAACTTTTGGGCTTCATTGAAACTTTTTTTTGTAATTTTGCATTTGAAAAATTAAATTTGAAGTTTATTACACCCTGGCTCCTACTTGCTTGGATCATAGTGTGTAGTTAAGATGCCATCACTTAAGACCTTTGTTACAGTTATGTATCTATTGGGGCTTGATATACTGTGGGTTCAAATGCATGTAATTGTGGCCCTGTCCTGGTTTAGGTTGAATTAGGGGAGAACCTCCAAAGGAATCCCCTAATCTACCACCCCTCCCCCAGCCCTGGGTTTGGGAAGGAATTTCTCGAACAAAGTGGAAAAAATCGGTTTATTAACAAATGAATAAACACCTCCCGACACAAGGGAAAAAAAAGAAAAAAAAAAGCTCAGGTTACTGTGAGGGGGAGGGCGCAGAGCATCTTTTGCCGGACCCGGAGATCCTCGGACTCCTCTGGTCAGGTCAGCTCCGGTGCCGGTCCTAAATCTTAAAAGCGGGGGGGTGGGGAANGGAAAAATAGAGGGAGAAAGCGGCAAGCGAAAAACGCAGCGAGCTAGCCCAGAGCAGTGTAAAGCTAAGAGAGAGAAAGGGGGGGCAGCCCGTGCCCACCCAGCCAACAGGAAAACAAGGACAGCTGTTAGACATAACAAGGTAGTCCACAATATGGGATAGGAAGCACTGTCAACCCAGGACAGGCCCCGAGGTGTTGGTCTAAAGAATACTGTCTGGGTTTGTACGCAGATATTCTTGGATTAATATTCTGAGACTTAGCTCTTGTACTTTCTGGAATTTAAATACGATTCCCTGAAATTTTTTGACTCCTTTATTTTACCTTTTTAATTTGCCTTTTTTTTTTTTCAAACTCTTGTAGCCATCAAAATCAGGGCAGTAACTTTCGAACTCTTTTTACAGTCTTGAATGGATGAAGTGCCTGTTTGTCCCTCAGTTTAATTCCCAAATTAGTTATAGTTATAAAGTTCTTACATATGAATCTCCATACTTAGAATATGTAAAGGCAGAAAAAAAAAGTCCCTAGATAGTAGGCAAGACTTTGAAATGTGAGCAACTTTGTTATGTTTGAGAGGGCAAGTATTTTTTTGCAACGAGGTTGATTCTTGTGGGTTTTGTATTTTTTTTTTTAGTTTTGAATGGGTTTTGGTTTGTTTTGGTTTTGTGTTTTTGTTTGGATTATTTATGTTTTCTTTGTTTAAAGATTATTTATTTGTGGGGCTTTTTTTGTGTTTTGTTTGGGTTTTGGTTTTTTTCTTTCTTCATTTTGTTGCTTTCTGAAATGATACCTTTGGTTTCAGAATTGAAATTTCAGTTTTATTTCTACATGGAGAAAAGAGACATAAACTCCTCCATAATGGGCAAGTGTGGGTTTTCTTCTATTTAGCAATCTTTGATGCATTCCTCCCCTGTTCAGTGAAAAGAAATGGCAAGGTAGGTTAGCTGAGGGTGGCTGCAGATCTGCTCTCCATGTAAATCATGAAGTGAACTTGGAGGGGAGAGAATTCCCGAAATCTGCTAGTAGACAAAATGCTTTATAAGTATTTCTTTACAAAGAGAACCTTTCTTCTACCATGCCCCCCCCTCCCCCCTAGGTATATATTAATTGGATATAAACCTTAGTTTTGAGGTTGTTATTCACCTAATTTTTCACGCACCAGTGCATGATGGGATTCACAGGTACAGTTACAGTTCCATTGTAGTGGCAAGAAGTCTTTTCTGTGGAACAGAGAGAATTTTTAGTATACAGATCCAAGTTCTGTAGTTATAGAATTAGTTATATAGTAAATTAGTTATATTAATTATAACTAATTATATTATAATAATTATATAATATATAATTATTATAATTATTATATATAATTAT
>VWZU01003196.1:6014-45959 GCA_013397095.1 Sterrhoptilus dennistouni | reverse complement strand
AACCTTGTATATGAAGTCCAAGTTGCTGTCTTTGGTTTTTTTTTCTTAGTCAGCAGCTTCAGTTTTGGATATAAAAAATATTTATTGATTGTTATATATTATAATTAATAATTATAAAAATATTATATATCATTAAATTTCTTTTAAGATGTGAAGGTAAGACTTAGCGGATCAGGAGAGCTTGTCCATGCTTGTATTATGCCAGCATCTTTGACTAAACAGTTCTGAACATATTTTCCTACACAGGGAGGCCAAGATCCATGTTGCATTATTGTTACTGTAAAGCATTGCACTTCTAGTAATGTTCAACATGTACTACTGGACATGAAAATTTTAAGAAGTCTCGTAATTAGGGAAAGGCTATTCAGTTACTACTTTTAAAGTTTCATCTTGTGCTCCATTCAAAGTTATGTTAGAAATAAGAGGAAAACTGCACTTCTTTTAACCAGATTAAGTATTTGTATTTCTCTAGTTTTAGTGGCATAATCAGTGATTGATCTTTGCTCTTCTTTAGTTGTTGAGGACAAATGGAGTGTGCTTCTGAATCAACTGCATCTTTAACAGCTTCTGGGGAAGCCTGAGATGGAAGTTTAAATAATTAGTAACATCTTGTAGTGGTTTTAAGGCCAGATGGAAATAAAGCACCATCCAGCTGCTTGCTCAACCCTCCTTTTACCTCCTCCAACACCACTGGAATGGGAAGGAGAATCAAAGTAAAACTTGCTAGCTGAGATAAAAACAGTGTAATAACCTAAAGCGAAGTAAAATACAGTGATAATGGTAAATGATAATAATAAGACAAAAAAACAGTGATGTGCAATGCCAGACCCCTGATTCCTGAACCCAGACTGGGCATGCTTCTGGGTAACTCCTCCCAGTTTATATTCTGGGGATGATGTTCTGGGTTGTGGAATATTCCTTTTCCAGCTCAGGGCACCTGTCCCAGCCATGCTCCCTCCAAGTTTATTTTGTATACCTTCTCACTGGTAGAGCATGATAAAAGGAAAGGGAAGTCCTTGACTTTGGATAAACACAACTTAGCAAAAAACTAAAATATCAGTTTGTTATTTATACTATTCTTGTTCTGAAGCCAAAACACAGCATTTTATCAGCTACTGAGAAGAAATTAACTTTATCCTGGCTGAAACCAGGACATATGTTTAATTGGCAATGGTGCTGAAATGTCTCACCTTGCAGAACCTTCTCAGTTATCAGTGCTTTCCTCTTTCACTTCAATAGGTAAAAGTTCATCCAAGAATTATTTTTCTTTGAGAAACAATGATCTGTTATATCCAACACACGTTCCTTTTGCCGGTTTTGTTACCTAAGTGAAATTAATACTTGTTTGTAAAATTTCCACAGATTTTATATTTGTTAAGTTGGTTGTGGTAATAGTCAAATGTTGATTACTTACCTGTAATATTGATCAGCAGTTGTCAGTTTTACGTTATTGATTGAAAAATTGTAAATCAGGATTCTCAATACTGTGAAGACATTTACCAAAGTGAGTTAGTGAGGTTTATGTTGAAACACATAGAAAGAAGATGACTTTTCATCTTGGAAAGCAAATGAGCAGATTTTTCTCTCCACCAGCTGCTCACAATTCTCACAATCTTTTTTGAGTCTTTTCAGTTTCAATTCTACTTATTTGCCACATTCTTTCCTCCAGTTACAGTTTATACCTACTTTGTGGGCTCAAGGCTCATAATTTTTGTTGTGTTTCTTAATGGAAATAAGAAAAAGTACTTAGTAAGAAAAATACTAGTGGATTTTTTTCACTTTCCAAGATTCAATCTTCTAAACCTCCAGTATATAAAATGGAAGATTCCTGGAGCCTAGTCAGATCTCATACATCTTGGGTTAGTAATGGCTAGTTGTTGATGTGGTAGAATGGATGACAATAAAATTAGATTTTAAGTGTAGTTTGATTTTACTCTATGTATTGATAGCAGCTGTGAAAAATGCTAATTAAGTGTGCTGGTGAAATACTTTATAGACTAATACTACTGTATTAGGTGAAAACTCATTTGAGACAGAAATCATGTGGAAAAAAGAAATTCACTGAAATCATTAAGAATCTCATAACATATGTAGAGATCTCACCATAGCTGCCTACCTTCATAAACTTTAAGGAATTATTGTGCATTGGGAAAAAATTCAAGAAAAATAAAATTAAGCCGTTTGAAACAGTAAATTATCATTGTAATTTAGATAGGTTTGGCATGCCTAGCTACAGATTACTGGAAGATTGTTCTCACCTGTCAATAACAGTGTTGAATCAAATTGTTAAATTAATCTAAAAACCATTTTCCTGTATTTATTCAATTTAGATTTGAGTGATCAGAAATCAGTGTCCTTGAGTAGGTCCAGAAGAACAAGTGGCTAATAAATGCAAATTATTTTATGTGGCGTCAGTGTGTCCAGCATTAAATGGTATACATAAGTAACATAAGGTTGTATATAGCAGTGACCTTTATGTGCATTCTTAGTGAAAGGTGGATCTAATAAATTACTACTGTTTGAAGGTAAATTGACTCGACAAAGCTCTGTAAATGAGTTTTATTTGGGGAAAAGAATCAAAAGTAATTTTTTATCATCTTGGTAGATATTTTTAGCTGTTTGGAATTAACTTCTTTGCAGAAATGTGAACTAGCTGTATCTTCTAGTGCGAATGATTATGAAGTGCTGGTATTTCCTATATACTACACAATATTTTAGTTTATAAGTGCTAAAACCTACAGCTAAGTCACACATTAGCCTGAAATGCAAATTCACAATGTTTTTTTCCTAATTATAGTGTAGTAAATATCCAATTTGTGGGTGGAAGTCAGTTATACCTTGCCAAGTACTATCTGAGATTCAGTGTTGGCTGACTTTTTACCTAATCTGTTTCACCTTTTAAGGTGTCAATACTGCTATTTCAGAAGCAGCAGCATGATCTGACTGTAGCCCCAGTCTATTCAATAGAACACATTCTTTGCCATGTTTTCTATTTTTGCACAAAGTGTGAGTACATTTCCTGTGCAAACTCTGAGGCATGTGAGATGTTACTTTATTTTGGAGC
This sequence comes from Sterrhoptilus dennistouni, assembly GCA_013397095.1. Classification (NCBI taxonomy): domain Eukaryota; kingdom Metazoa; phylum Chordata; class Aves; order Passeriformes; family Zosteropidae; genus Sterrhoptilus; species Sterrhoptilus dennistouni. The sequence continues at coordinate 42,895 of VWZU01003196.1, read as the reverse complement.
AGGGGAATAAGGTCTTCAGTGCTAAGGCAAATATTGGAGTAAGACATGACCATTCTTTCATTAACAAATTTGTTTTGTTCAAGTAGCCTCATTGCCTTTATTAAAACAAATATTTGGTAGGACTTAGATTAAAAAAAGTCTGAAGATGCACACAGAATTAATTTTTCCTATTATAAGGATAGTTAAGGATATATATCCATATATGAGGAAAAACTAACATAATCCAAATAGCCAGTTCCTTCTTTCTCAGCATAGGGATCATAACCCGATCTGTTTGTCTTCTCTGTTGCAGAGAATGTTCCTAGCAGCTGGACAGTTAGGCTGTGGGTGTGGAGGGGTGTGGAGTACAGTAGGAGGGGGAGATGTTCTTTCTTTCCTATGTATTCATAGGCTGGAAAGAGAAGAATGAGTAGACGTGAGGATTTGTTTTGCCCTCATGGTATTTACATCAGGACAGTTCTTGTGTCTTGAACAAAAAGTGCTGCTTTACTGTCTTAAAGAAAAAATGTGCTATTAGGTTGCAATTTGCCGAATATCAAACCTAATTGCTGGTCTCTTCCTACAGCAAAGTAGCTAACCATTGACCTGGTACAGGAGGATTCTTAATGGAACTATTATTTAGAGCCAAATTGGATTTCTATATTTTATCAGACCTATCCTATTAAATTTGTAGCAGACAAATTTACAGTACTGGTTCCTATGTAGCTTATTGAATATTTATGTTGAGATGGCTGATTTGGAACTCTCCAGGATTTTGTTTATGTGTCATGTAAGAATTTATTGTTGCTTTAGGAATTTCGGAGGTTGCTTGCTCCTTTCTCTCTTGTCACCTCCAATTGCTCATTTATGGACTTTCTTCCTTTTTTGTAAATTTTTGTAAATGATTGATGTTTCGAAGCTTAAGCACACCTTTTACCTCTTTTCTTAATTTTGAATGTCCCTTGGATTGCTGTCCTAAAATGTTGTATGTTTATATGTTTCAAAGTTACATTGCATGTTTTGCTTTATTTTTATTTAGTCCTGGCCACACCTGCATTGAAATGTTTGTTAAATGGTGAATGTTTTTATATAAATTAGGTAGATAACTTTATAACTACAGGTTTTCTTTCAAAGAATTTTATTGATGCATTAAAATGTGTGTTGTCTGTAATTGCAGGTTGATGCAATTGAGACTGAACCAAAGAGCTTTATCTTTATGAGTGAAGATGCATTAGTAAATCCTGACAAGCTGTTGGTCCTAATTCATGGTAATGGTGTTGTCAGAGCTGGTCAGTGGGCTAGGAGACTCATAATTAATGAAGATCTGGACAGTGGGACACAGATACCATACATAAAGAGAGCTATTGAGGTAAGTGAAAGTTCAAGGATGCAAGGTTGTGTGTGCTGTGGGATGTGAACGTGTGTGCCTGTGCATGAAGAGCTGTGAACCTGTGATGCTTTAATTTTCTAATCAGTATTCTATATCAGTGATCATTGAATTTGTGATGGGAATACTTTTCTGGTTTTTTGGAAGTTTTTCCTAGTAGAACCAAGTTCCTGTTGTGCAGTAAAATAAAATTTAGTTGCATATTGTGTTGTTGTGTTGTGTTGGGACTGCCATGTAGGTTAATATGGCAGATGCTACGACAACAGCCCTTAGCAGATGATGCAATGCAGCAGAAGACATTACAGAAATTGGTTACAACTTGAATTGGTTTTTTTTGTATTTCATTAAATTTGTATTATTGCTCAATGACTGCTATAATCTAGTGGTAACATGAGCTTTCATGATAACAAGCAATCTTTTTTACTGGCCTTGTACTGAATTTATTAGAGACACAGTCTTTTTCAGATTTGCACTAAGTACTGATTCAGTAGGATTTACTTTTATATTTACCAATAGAAGATATTCACATTTTCTTGACACTATTTTGTTATATCTATTTGAGAGACAGTGGACAGTTTGTGTAAAGTTTTTGTCATTGGAACACTGCAGGTGTAATTCATCATGTACACCCTGCTACCTAAAGGAAACTTCCTGTAGTAAACATTAGAAGAGCTTATTTAAGATTGTTTCTATTATATTTGCCAAGCTAATGTTCTACTCTAAATATCAGTGTTGTCATTGTTACTGTTACATGTTTTGCTAAATGATTAATTTTTACAGTTGATGAGTAATTTTTGCAGCTATCTTTAAAGTATTCAGGATAAAAAATGGCACTTTTTTCAATAAAGCAAAGAAAGAAAACATATAAAAACATTAGGCCATGAAGTTATTTTTTGGTTTTTTTCCTCACTCAAAGCACCAGACTACACTTTGTGAGAAAAAGAAACCTAGACCTATGAAACTGAAGCTTATCTTTTTCTAACATAAAATTTTTTATTCATTTTAAATCAAGATTCAGAGACAGAACAAAAAGTACCTCAGGATTACTGAATGCAGTACAGGTGTATGGTAGTATGCGACTTCTGATGCTAGTTCCAAAACATTTCCCAGGAAACCCAAGTATCTGTAGCTACTTCAGTTTTTGTACAGTGCTTACATGCTTGCATTTTTGTTCTTTCCTAGAGATGCTGTCTTGGGTAACATGACAGACCAAGTATTTCGAACTGGGATACTAACCTTATTTAACAGATAATTTTTAAGGGTTATTTCTAGTAGAGGAGAGTGATATTTCTTTTTGCTATTTTTATGTTATTTTTATTTATTTTGTGCAAAGAAAGATTTGTGCCAGTATGACAGAGATCAGACCTGTTTTCTCAAATGGTTGTTGTACTTAAAACCAGATCATTTATCTTTATTTATATGCATTTTGAATGCTTCTTAAAAAAACAAGACAGGAAAAATTCCAGGGTTGCATGAGAAAATATTTTACAAAACTGTAATCATTAGATAACATTGGTACATCACACTTTGTGTTCTTATCTTTGAGCTTTTCCTTAATGTGGTTTTTAAGTTCATAGTTCTCTTTAGTTCAGTAATTCCAGCTACTGTAAAACCCACTGTCCCTTTTTGTACATCTTGAAATTCTAGTAAGTGTACTACATGTTTAGGACACATACTATTTATAGTGATTTTTTAATGCGAAGTGGAGGATAGATTGTATTCAGTTGTGTTAAATCGAATTCAGTTAAGTGTTGCTATTTTTTTGTATCTTGTAATCCCTGTGCTGGAATTGGTTGTGGATAGGGTTAGATAAGGCAATATTTTATGGAAATTGCACCCCACTGAAAGTATTTAGAATCATTTGGTTATGACTGAAAAGAGAATACTGATAGGTACATGCTGACACCAGTCAGCTTCAGGTACAGATCATATAAATTACATTTCTAAATGCAGGAAATTATGGTAGACTGAGTGTAAGGACTCCATATAATAAAAATAATAGTAAAAATTGCATCCTTTTCTGCTTTTCAGTCCTCTAGTTGCTTTAGTCACTTCTGTAATTTATGAAATGAAGATAACTAGCCAAGATGATAAATAGCCTGGATGAAAATTGTGCTAATCTCTCATGCAACATTATTTGAAGTAGGGAATTATTTTCCTAGATCTTTCTGTGTTTCTTCTAATGACCGTATCAAAGCATCAGTGACAATAACAGGAGAGCATGGATTTCTTTTCTAGTAGACTTACGTGAGTTTGGAGGGGGTATGCAGGATTTGAAAATTTCCATCATCTGTTGTGCTTTTGCAACACATGCAGCTAAAACATGCAACATTTCAGCTAAAACATTTGCTGAAGCCTAGGTTCTAATTAAAAAAAACAGAAATTGAAAATTAGTGAAAACAGGAGTGATTGAATGTCCTTTGTGTAAGAACTAATTCTGCTAAAGAATGTTCTATGTGCAAAAACTAATTCTTCTAACCCTATGTGCAAGAACTAAATAGCTGCTTTTTAAAAACAAAAAAACCCACAAAAGCAAAAAACCACCCACTCAGCAGGCCAAAACCCACAACTTCTTCTCAGTTTGTTCCTTGGAAAAACTGAAAACAGGGATGCAACAGCTGGGATTATTACTGAGCAGTAGACTGAGCCAGGATAAACTGACACTTCTGAACAGGAAGTTAAGGGAAGAATAGAAGCTATTTCTCTCTGATGCAGCACATCTAAGGAAAACAGAATTAAGAAAACCCACTTCTCAAGTATGTGTGGAACAGGGGAGCAATGTAAAGGCTTAAAATTTTGTATTTTAAAATTCCAGTATTTTGGGGCCACTGCACATTGTAAAGAAAGATTCAAAGAGAATTCAAGTAGCTAAAAATAAGTGGGTTTTTTCATCAGTGCAATTCCTGTAGGTAATGCTTCTCCTTCCGTGTTTTATATCAAGCCCTATTGTGTAGATTTGATCCTTTGTGTAAGAGGTATTGTGAATAGTTGACAAGGGTTTATGTGAAGAGGTAACATTATTGTGTTAATTTGAAAATTCAAACTTGGTAGTGTAGATGTTGAAATATGAATGAAGAAAACAAATAAGCAACTGAGTAGAGAACAAATTGTAGGAAAAGAAGGAGGGAGAAAATTGTACACAATGTGAAAACCACATGTAAATACACTAAAATTTGGTAGGAACAAAACCTATTTTAGAAAAACAAGTCTAAGAAAAAAAAATGCTAGTTAGGCAGTAAGAATATAATAAAAGCTGAATTAAAATAAATACTTACTAAAAAAGATATTTAAAACAAAAGAAACTGGCAATGTCCTGTAAATACAGTACAAAAATATTGCATAGATTCTTTGTTTTGTTAAAATTGAAATTTTCTGTTGAAAATTTCTCTAGTGGTAAACACTGATTTTTGACAGAAGCAGTTATCTAGTGCATAAGAGACTGTAGTTCAAGTCCGTCCCCTGGGAATGATGACTATTCCATTTATAATGAAAATTCTGCTCTGAAGATATTCTACTTTTTATTAAAAAAGTAAATGTAAATTATATAAATAAATAAATACATAAATGTAGATTAAAAGGGTAATTTTGATATGTCTCTTCTATGTTTTGCCTAAATGGCTTGTCCAGGTTGGTACAGTGAGGCTCTTCTCAGATCAGTTATTGTTTAGGCTTGCATTCAATAACTGAAATAGTGCCAGGAAAAGGTGATGGAAGATAGAGGCAAATCCTTCAATTTAATGATAGGATCATGCACTTGGGATGTCAAGAATTAAACATTTACAGTTCTGGTTTCACAGTGACTGTTGAGAGGCTCCCTTGTTCATTGTGTTACAGAAGGAGAGGCTGAAGTTGTAGTACTTAGAGATTTGTTCTTTGGGGAAGTGGAAACTCAGCTTGCCTTGGTTGGACATCGTGAAGAGTTTGGGAGTACTACTATCTTTGATACCTCTTCTCTAGGAAATACGTAGGATATCAGCTTACTGCATGAGTGCAGGAAAACACTTGGATGTTTTCTGAGTCTTTGGAAACTGAGTACATTTGTTACCTAAGATAGCTGTGGTCCCAGACATGCTAATAAAATTCAGCCACTGTCACTTATTTATTTAAAAAAAATAATTAGGAACTATCAAAGAATTGTTGCCTGATTTCAAATTCAGATATTAAGATATCTTAGATACTTGTATTATTATTTAAAGGAAAATTGATACTTGACTTAGAGCTGGAAAATAGGTTCTTCAAAGAACCTGGACAAGTTTTTCAGGAGAAATAGAGCAGCACCTAAAAATCTGACTTTACATGAACAAACAAAAAGCCAAAGCTTTACATGAGATGGGTATTAGCTGTGGAAATGTTTCTTTAATAACTGGTAAAACATGATTTTCAGCTTCAGTCGTCTGTTGTGTTTATCCTACTCTTCCTTTTTTTTACAATCTCTGTTCTCTTTGGTCAAAATATTGGATTTATTCACTTGTACTGATGTCATTCATTTGTACAAAACTATCGGGTTGGCAATGTTTACTAAGAATTTGTGAGGGTTATTATTTTTGTCAGCATGCAATAATATGTCTGTAGTTTTGTAAGGCAGGTGAATGGAGCAACAAAATCGTTCAGTATAACAGCAGTAAATTTTCCCACTATAAGTTTTATGTGATGTAGTCTTAATGGTTAGTAACAAGTATGATAACACATGCTATTTTGTGTTTTCTCTTTCCACTTCATAAAAAATCAGTCAGTTTCAATAGTGGATATTTACATATTGTTGCCTAGAAATTGTTATGTTTAAATTACAAAAATTCTTGCTAAAAACTTTTAAATCTGACTTTTAAGATGAGAATATCTTGTTAGACAAACATACTTTTTGGTTTGGTCTTATTGTTTATACAAGCTTAGCATAATATCAGTAATATAGGCAAGTGACACTTTCTGGGAAAAAAAGCTGACATTTCACAATTGTCAATTGTGCAATTGACAATTATAGTTCTGCCACAGAATACTAATATTTATATGCCTTTTGTGTCTTCTATGTGTATTGTTGCAGAAGGATGTTCAAGTACCTCATGTATTTATTAATGGTTGGTTACAGTGCCAGAGCAATCATAATCTTATTTGGGTTTTTCAATATATTGCTGAACCATTGACTTTCACTAAAACAGGCAATAATTTATTATATTGTTTTATTTCAAATGCTACTTTTCTGACTGTGGTATATGTACTTGGTTTATTCATTTTGTTAGACCATAAGAACTAGTGTTGCTTGTAAAGTCCTTTTTAGCAGACAAAACCTGTGTTTAGAATTCCTGCTTCTGTGGTAATTATACTAACAAAACTTATAGGTTTTTGGATGAACTTTTGAGATCTTTCTTAAAATATAAACACAAATCACAGTGTATTACTAAATAATAAGTCACGTATAATTGGTTTTAAATCAGCCATACTCTGGAAAGAAAATTTATAAGGCAGTATATTTAATTATTTCAAAAACATTTCATGAGGGATTAATAATCTCTCAAATGCTAGTCACTGAGCAGATATAAGAAAATTTTGCATAGTTGAAAGCAATATTAATTGATCACAAAATACATAGTAATACATGATAAGCTGTACAAGAGTTAAAATATTAAGTCAGAAATTCAAGAAAAGGTTAAAAGCTTAGACTAATACTGAGCTGACAGGGTATATAAACCCACACCAGCCCCATGCCAACAGAGGAAAACAATGAGATGACAGCTCTACTGTTTGGAGAGGGGTTGCTAACGACAGCTTATTCCTTTATGATTTCAACTCTTGACAGAAGACAGGTCTGCTTGTTGCATCATGGCAGATGTATCATTACCTTCTGGCCCTGTCATGACTGAACCGGAAAAAAAAAACCCACTTGCAATTCTCAAAGTCTCTTTGGAATTTAGTGCATCCTTTCCTAGATACATTTGCCATTGTTGCATTAGTTGCGTGTATTACATTCTTACAGTTTTCTGTGCTACGTAATTTGATAGAGATATTTAGAGATTGCTTTGTCTTCTTTTATTCTGCTGTTTGTCGTGTTTTAGACTCCAGTAGCACCTTGTGTTTGTTTTACTTGTACTTTGTCACTGACCTAAGAAAATCACTGTTCAAGATAAAAATACTTTGATAAATGCAGCTTGAAAATATTTTTCCTCCATTCAAACTATTTCAGCTATTTTTAATTGGCTAAGTATTAGGTTAAGGACACACAGGGAACATTTAAAATAGTCACCATCATTTTAAGAAAAATGTTTAATATGAGTTTAAATGGCCTTTTTCATAATATGCATATTAGGATTCTTCCTTTCCACACCACGACCCTTCCCCCCCCATTCAACTTGTTGGATACCCGACAGTGACTCTGGAGACTTAAAAAAGAGTAAGAAGGGGTGGTGTGGATTTTTGAAAGTATGTCAAAAGCCTTGGGGTTTGGGTATGATCAGAATTTCAATAGAGGTTGAGATGAGTTTAAATGCATAGAAAGAGAACATAAAAATCTTGTTTAATTTCTGTCATGTTGTTCTTTTTTTAGTCACTCTGATGTCTTTTTCAAATCTGCTTTTCTCTCAAGCTTTGTGGTACTATATTCAAGATCTGGGCTTTTTCCTCTTTGTATTTCGTTTTAACTGCTGATCCCTTTTCTGTGGTGCTTCTGCCTTTAATATCAGCTGAAGCGGTCAGAATTGCTGAATCAAAGCCTTTTTGGGAGAGAGACAGTGTTTAAGATTGTGCAGGGTGAGATTCTCTGGGTAGAAGGTAACACTTCCTGCAGTTATAATCAATGCACTTGACACTTTCAAAGGCAGGAGAAGCCATGACTTGCTCAGGGGTTAAACTTTTTAAATAACTTCCCTTGGGAAAAATGCCATCAATAAAATGGAATAATTAGTTGAAGATTCTTGAGTAGCCTAGGTTTGAAAAGAAAAGATTAGAGGTAGGTCAGGTTTGCACTTCTACTGTATTTTCCCTCCCATTTGTTTTCCAAACCATGAGCTTTTGTTTAAATGTGTGCAGTATTACAAAATCAATCTGCTTCAAAAGTAATGTCATCTATTTAAGACAGTGCATTAATTTTGTAGTCTTATTGTCTGTGTAGTCTAATAATTGTAAGAATGGAGATTAAATTCTTTATAAAAATACAACTTCAGATTTGCTAGCTTTGTCATTTCCTGCCCACACATTTATTCTGCAAGTAGTCATTCTAGCTAACAAAACATATGCAACTTTGAACCTTAATAAATAAGTTTAAATTGTAATGTACGTTCAATAATTTTAAAATTTAGTTCTAAATAACATTATGTGGACATTCTGTATATATGATCATTAATTTCTATAGAGATGAAGAGGTTTATGCTGAAATTTATCTCTCTTTGCAATTACTGTGTTTCATCATTTCAGATTTTAGGAGGAAATTATTGAAGTTTTAATGATGTTTTTTCATATAATCATTTTATTAAAGCAGCTATTTTGAAAGGCAAAGCCTGACTAAAAATAGTGCTTTCATATATAGTGTAGTATATGCCTACTGTACAAAGTATCAATAAATAATGCATGAATGGCTTTGAATAAAAGGTTCTTAACATTCATTAATTATTTACTTATTTGAACTTTTTATTTTTCTTAAGGGAAATAAAATCACAGACAGTACTCTGCAACAGTAACTAAACAAGACTTTAGCAAGCACATAACCAATGTTTTCCAGAAGTACAACATTAAATTTTCTAATGAGTTACATTGAAATGAGCTCACTACCACTGGATAGGTTATTTGGTAGAGCTTATTCTGCATACAGATTTGTTACAAAATGTTAACGAGGAAGTATAGACTAGTCTCAAGTCAAGCAAGGTATGAGTATTTTTGTGTGGTTTTGGGGATATGCCTATGGCAAGCTGGCTGTGGAACTGTGACTTTTTAATTGCTCTGAAATTGCAGTGGGGCTTTTTCTGGTTTTTTACAGATTTTCAATTTATTGATTGTTTTAAATTCATTATATGTGCGTCATTTGAAAGATCGATGGTTAAATACATACTAGTATGATTTTACTTGGAAATACTGTAATTATTTGTGGCTGTAATTGTGTAGTTGTAATCCAGTGTTGTTTTGATTTAGAGAATTTGGATCTGTGGAAGTGTTATAGCTTTGTGGTTATTTATTTTTCTGAGTACAGTACATACAAGTAACATCTAGTTTTAGCTGATTTGCTGAAGCAAATGTATCTCTCACTTCAATGTGGGATCATTCAGTAAAGCTGTGATAGGGGCACCAGTGCCTTCACAGGGCAGTATGATTTAGGATGGAAATTTGCTAGGCTTTACTTTCATGTGTAATAAGTTATGCAAGTGTGCTTATCTGATCATGAAATAGAGATTTTCAAATACCTTTCATACTTTTTTTGACAACATTTTCTGTTCAGGTGATCTTGTCATTGATAGTGTGAATATCAGTTTTTGAGAGTGTCAGCATGATAAACCAAATAATAGAATCATTAAGATTGAAGAAGACTTCTAAAATTATTGAGTCCAACTGTTTACCCAGCACTGCCAAGTCTACTGTATTCCTACATGCCACATCTACACATCTTATAAATGCCTTCAGGAGTAGTGTCACCACTGTCCTCTGCAGTCTGTGCCAGGGGCTGACAACCCTTTCTGTGAATAAATTTTTTGCCATATCCAATCTAAACTGTTCCTGGCTTAACTTGAGGCCATATCATCTCGTCTGATCACTTGTTACGTGGGAGAAGAGACAAACCCCCACCTGGCTACACCCACCTTTCAGACAGTTGTAGAGAGTGACGTTATGTCCCCTGAGCCTCCTTTTGAGCAGGCTAAACACCCCCAGCTCCCTCAGCTGCTCCTCATACTTGTACTCCAGACCCTTCTCTAGCTATTTTGCCCTTGTCTGGACATGCTCCAGCACACCAACTTTTTGAAGCATAATTTTAAATGGAATGATCATTACTTATTCAGATTCCTCTCCTATACTATGGGGTGACGTATTAATTGTTCATTGGTTGACATATTAATCTTTAGCGATTAGTTTCATTTTACTTTTTGAAAAAAAACAGCCAGCGTTTTTATTCTTGTTGAGAAGAACATTAGTTCAGGAATCAAAAATACAATTGCAATTTTAAAATAATCTTTAAAGAAGTTAACTCACTATAAGTTTAAAATATTTAATTTCTATCTAAAAATATTAAAATTGTCTTTTGACTAGTTATATGTATACATGGCTAAACTATAACATAGATAATCTTAATGCATTGTAAAGTGTAAATTATACTCTATTATATATATCATAGAAAGAGTATTACATGTGTGTCAGTATAAGTATCATATATGTATGTGTTTAGTAATACACTAAATTGCCAATTCTCTGTTGAGTTTTCAAATGAATCAGTACTTAAAAGACTGAATTCAATGATGAGATAAACACTTCCTTATTCATATCATGAAATGCATATTTAAATGAAATTACCCGTTATTTACTGTGCATTAAGCTGGAAAATACTAACTTTAATGCATAGGAATTCAAATAAAATTTTATATGCTTTCTGCTTTACTACTTTAGTACTGTTCTAATAATGCACATTGCTGCTTCAGGTAATAATAAAATAGATATGACAAAGACTTTGTCATGCAAATTAGCACAGGATTATAACCTTTTGAAAATACAAAGATCTTTGGAATGATACATGTCCCTTTTGATCAAAAACTTTTAAAAGTTTAATAATTCTGTTAAAACAAACTAAAACTGTGGGTAATTGTCTTCTTTTCCCTGAAATGAACAAATTATAACATCAAAAAACCTGGGAGTGAGGTATGTAGTAGGTCATTTACTGCTGCAGGCATTTTCTCTCCCTTCAGGATGTGCTTGTTTAGTTTCTCTCACTTTGTGCCTGTGGCACTCTGTGGTGAAATTCAGACATGTTCTTCCCCTTCAAGGAATCTCTAGGGTGGTAGATAACTTATACAAAATTAATAAATAGTGTTGCTCTTTTTACTTTACCCATCCCAGGCAATTCGTTTCCCTCTTGAGAAGAGTTGAGTTGCACAAGATATGTTTATTAAAAAAATGTGTGTTTTTGTATAGAGTTAAACAGAGAAATTGGACATAATAGGGTGAAATGTGTCATTAAGAAAATGGAATTACTCAATTTTCAGTGATCCCTTTAGAGAAAAAAATGGAATGGTGAAAATCCCTTATATGTTAATTAACCTTTTTAAACCTAGAATTTTTAAACATATTAAAGTATAGGAGATTTTTATAGTGGTTTTCTTTAGTTTTTCTTTTTTTTTTAATTCTGGGCTTGTAAATTTAGTTTCCTTTCATCTCAGCAACATTCAAGGAGTAAACCTGTTTTGAGGCTATTCAGCTGGATGATTATTTTTGGGCAAGACCAGCTGTACCATCTTGCGTATTCACAACCATTTGTTCTAGCATATTGCAGTGCTAATCCTCTTAGGAGAAGGAGAGATTGGCACAGATAGCTTAACCTGTTATATTGTCTGCTACATTGCAGCCTCCATCTCACGCCAAAGGCAGTGAGACTTCAGACTGCTTTGGAGGGTAGAACAGATAATGAAGCTTGGGTGTAAATATATGCTGGTTTATGGAGGGAAAGCAACTTCATTTTTTTTTTTTTTTTTTTTCTTTTTTTCTTTTTTTTTTCTTTTTCTTTTTTTTTTTTTTCTTTTTGCTAGTTGATGATTTTAATTGTCCTTTCAGCTGTGAAAAGTGTAATGGTCTAATACTGTTGCTTGCTTCTAAATATTTAGAAGAATCTTAAAAATAAAATTACTGCATTAAATATTATCATTTATTGTAAAGTTTTCCTCCTAGGTGTTACCCACTGCCATTTTAAGCTTTCCTTAAGAGTAGATGTACCTAGCTAGTAAGTAAATAATCTTTTTTCTAAAAATCATTTGAAAACTATGGGCAGAAAATATTCATGGTGCTTCAGTGCACAGGTGATTGTGTTTTTTCTGACCCGTCAGTAGCTGAGACTGTGTTTTGAATCCCTACTCTTCCTTCAGTGTTGAGAGTAATGTGATTGAGTCTTCTGGAATGAGTTCCTGAATGCTGATAACAAGGAGGCTTTTCCATGAAGTGCAGATGCTACTCATGTGGAATATGCACCTTCCACATCATGCATGGTTGAGACCAGATACATGATGTTCAAGACTTGACAGCCCTCGTTCATGAACAGTGATATTTATACTGAAATTAGGACTATTTGAGTGCTAATATTCAACTGATACCAGCTGATGATAAAAATAAGTGCTTCCAAGATTCCGTTTTAATGCTACGATGTTGTTGTTTTCAAATACTGAAAACAGTTATTACTACAGTTGATTAAAATAGCATTTATAATTAATATCTCACATTGAATCAAACAATTGTTGACTTTAATTATGTGTTAGAAGAATGCAGTTTGATCTTTTTTAATGTTGACATTTTTAGTTTTGTTCATTGTATTTATATTCCCTTCGTTAGTCCAGTGTTTCTTTTTGCTTCATTTTGAAACCTTTCTTAAAATAACACAATCCAGACATTTTTGATTCAGATTAACCCCACATCCCATACTGTATGTCCACCTTCTCTACATATGTTGTCTTGTGAGATTTTTGGTACATTTAATTTATTTTTCTAAAAGTAGTTTCATGCAGGTATGAAACATTTCCAGACAGGAGAGTAGTAGAAGTATTAAATTAGAAGTATGTATAGCTGACTGAGCTGTTCAAATACCTTCCATCTTAGGTAAATAAGAAATGCTTTAATGTTTCTCTGGTGGAAATGAAGGTCTTTCTTCCAACCTTATTTATTGAAAAATTTTTGGGAGAGGTCGTTTAGTATTTCACAAGGACTCCAATAGAAAAATAATCTATAAGCACCAAAGACAATCAAAATAAATACTTGCTGCTTTGACTTCTTATCAATTCCATGTTATTAGTATTTTGAAAATGTTACTCATTTCTCTTTCAAGTTCTTGTGTTTCTCTTCAATTATTTTAAAGTGTAATCAACACTGTTTTTTACTTCCTAATGCTGTTGGTTTTATGGTGTGATCATTTTACATGTGCAGGTAGGCAAGTACTTCTGTTGCAATTTTTTTCTCTAATTTACGTTTTTTCAATTTAAAAGCGTTGCTTTTTCAAGTGCCTCTACATGTGTATATGTATGCAGGTATGTATATACATGTGTATGTAAAGAAAGGTACAGTGTATCCTAGTTGTCTAGTTAGTTGTAACTTTAGAATTTTATAGATGATTAGATTAGATGTGGAACACTCGGGAAAAATCATAGCTAATTTCTTACATCATTTGGGTTTGGAAGCTGCGTGTGATTTTCGTGTTTTTGGAAATGCTGATTGTATATTACAGCACTGGAAAAATACTGTTTCATGTTACTGTTTTCTTTTAGCCCAGTAATTTATGATGTATTATAATGGACTTGTATTGACTATTTCTCTAAGGTAATAATGTTTCAAATGTCGTACAGGTTAACTTGCTTTGTGATTTAATTTGATATAGGTGTTGTATGCTTCATTTTATTCTCTGGACGTCCCTATTGAGTAACTCTTAAGTAACGAACTCAGAACTTGTAGAAATAGATAATAATTCTGTAAAACATAAAAGATTCTTAGGAATGACAGTTGACATTCTTATAAAAGTTTTATAGCTTTTTAATCTGAACAAATATTTTTGTTGTACCATATCCTCAGTTAAATGAAATCTGTCTATTTCTCCTATATAACAGAATACTGGATCAGTGTCAAAATTATGATATATTTACTGTGGTAACATTCAGGATCTATATCTGTTGAGATACTACTCATGAGTCTGGGGTTTTTAATGCATTATGACCACAGGAAAAAAAAATTAGAGAGAAAGTAGCAGTTACCAATTTTACAAGTGTCTTGGCAGTCACAAGACATTTATACTAATAGTGACATTGAAATGTACTCCCTTTAGGTTTTTTGTTATGAAGCTGATATTGAGGCACAGCTGTATACACTGGTTTTAGCAGTAGACCTATTTTTAATCCTACTTTAATCAAACTTTTTGCTTGCAAAAAATATAGGACTATCAACCATGCGGAGTAGATCCCTGCAAACTGGTGCATGCACAGGAGTTGTGGGGGCTCTTTCTGGAGAAATGAAACTAGTAATGCATAGTACTCTTTTTGGAAGCATTAAAATCCAGTTCAGCAACACGTTAAAAGGGAAGTTTTTCTTGCTGTTTTTAATTTTTTGAACTGGAAAGACAAGTGTTCAAGCCTCCTAGGAAGGAATAAAAACTCCACTTAGATTGGCTGTAAAATATTTTGAGGTGCAGAATAGATGTTTTAATGGTGGTTTGGTTTGATTTTTTCAGTTTTGGAATGGACTTTTTACTACTTTATTTTTTCCTCTCTATCTGTCTTGTAATAGTTGTGATCCAAGATTTAGGAATGGTGTTCCTCTAGGTATCATAAGTGGAAACTGATTAGGGTTCTATGACAGACTTTCCATTAGTCCTTACATGCATTTTGTGCATGCTGTGGGATTGTTTAAAAATAACTCCATCTTAAATATGTCAAATGTATTTTGTTTGAAAAATAGATTTAAAAGCAAGCCAAATATAATCATGTAATGAATGTTCAGGCAGCAAAAGAAACCACTAAGAATTACAGAGAACAATGTGTAATCAGACTTAGCATCTGTTTCAGGATGTTCTGACATACCACTTTATGTGTAAGCCTTTAGTGAAGTTTTTATGTAAAACTTCAAAAAAAAAAAAGTGAGGTTTTCCTGACTAGTTTTGTATACAGTAAAAAAGTTACGAGTGTACTTTGAATGATACAGCCTACTTTTCTGTGGAGCAGGGAAGGTTGTAGAGTAATTAGCACAGTGTTTATCCACAATCTGACCTGCTAATGAAATAGTATTAATATTATTTATTTTAAGTGGAATATTTTGTCTCAAGGATGCTTCAGCCTGCGGTACTACTGACTGTTCTTATGAAATGGATTAGGAGATAGCAGTAGCTTTTCAAACACTTCTCATTGTAGGCGTTTTCTTGGTCATTTTTTGAACTGCATGTCAATCTCTATTGCCTGCAGTAGAACATACTATTTGTCTGGGAAGTATCTCAGTACTGCTTCTGTTTAAAAACTTTGTATGTTTGTTTCTAGACATTTGTATATGTCTATAAAGTCAGCATTTTGGATTGAGAATGAAGTTGGCCCATCACTGCTCTTGCCAGAAAGTGACTAGCAAGTTTATGGAGGTGTACTGTTTTTTACTTTTGTTTCTGGACATTCTAATAGTGGTTTAGTAGTAAGTCCCCCAAGTTTCTGCCTTCCATTTCCTCTAGCCGGTTTCCTGACCTTTGTTTTGTGTTCAAATATTTACATCCAAATGTACTAGCTTCACTAGTACTCTTCTTTCCTCTCCTTGTGAGTTTGTATTGAATAGCTTCATTCTACCTTATATTCCTTGGTGCACAGGGGCGCACTGATCACACAGCAGTATGATCTCCATATTTCTCATTTACATGTCCAGACATGAATGTAAGAAATGGAAACCTTCATCTGGATAGCAAGTACTTACTTCATTAAGTCTTTTAAGCTGTACATTTCAGCTGCTGAAGTTAAGGCTGTGTCTGCTGAGAATCTGTGTATTTTCAGAAGTTTGTAAGTTGGCCGAATTTCAGTAGTAAATGGAAGGGGAGGCCATTCCAGCCAGAATTTGAGCTCCTGATTAAAAATTACAGGTGCCATAAAGTGTTTTATAGCAAAGTTCACTAGATTTTTGTAAACGGGCAGATTGGACTGTTCTGTTGTGACTTTCTCTTGAATATAGATTAATGATTTACTGTGAAATTTTCAACAGAGTTCAAAACCAGCTGTAAAATCTGGCTTAAGTTTGGTGAAGTTCTGAGTAAGTCAGAAGAAAGTAACTGGCCTTTTGTGAGCCTTAAGGATAGGCAGATTAATTGATTTCCAGCCATCATTTGCTGCAGTACCAGGGTTCCTTAATCACCAGATTTGGAGACCAGCATCAAGAAATTCTCCTTTTAACCATAAAAGTTATGAGTGAGGTGATCACTGTTTGTTTTTTGATCAGAAGCTTATGTCAATTTATGAGTGACACAACTGAGCTATTTTTATTTTCTATTGTCCAGATTCTGGATTTAATAAATCTGTTCTGGAATTTTTTGTATATGTTCTTTTTTATTTCTAAGGTATGTGTGTATCTTGATATTCTGTAGACTGAGAATTGCTGAAACACCCACAGGTCTGAGGATAGTAACTAAGCATTAAAATGTGACATCAGAAGATAATCACTGACGTAGCTGGATTATTGAGTATGAGAGTCACTTGTTCTTCAACTGTGCAGTACTTGTATCCTATGGCTTACTGTTTAGAATATAACATTATGCAGAGCCTTCACAAATTGATTGTTGTCCAGTTCTTGGATAATCTTAGCTGGGATCACATGAGACAAGGTGTTCAGAATCGGTTTGGACTTGAAACTCCTAGACGCTTCTAGAATTTTATCCTGAAATAGTTCAGTGCTGACCTATTAAACTGCAATTCCCAATAGAGGATGCCTCTTGTCTGAGGGACAACTAAAGCTATTGCATTAAATGATTATGGTGTGCTACATGCCTCTGGGCCTCTCAAGTATAATGGGATTTACAAACTACCAGCTATCATATACTGTGTGCTGTATGGATACTTGCAGAGAGGGATGGTGAGGATATTGTAATAAAGATCAGTAGGAAAGCAGACAGCTTTGTGTAATACCTCATAGCTGTCATGGGATACAAAGAGACATAAAGAATCAGGTTGTCAATGAAGTTGATTCTCCTGAGGTAAAAGTCAGGTTGCTCAAATATAGGATAAGTTTTAAAAGTTTGAAACCAAAGAGCGTATTTTTTCACACATTAGAAAGTGTATGAATGGGTATGACTGCTATCCCTTGTATGTGGGGAAAATACAGGACCCCATTTTGTTTGTGGTAGCAATATAAAAGAAGAAGAAAGAGGAGATGATAGTGGAAAGTGATAGAACAGCAGAGCCTAGGAAAAAGTCACTGGAGGAGGTCAAGAAATTCTTACATTTCAAGAAGGATTTAATGCAGCCTGTCCAGATGCAGAGTTAAAAGCAGTGCTCTTCTTATCAGTGCAGACAGAATGTTAAGTGTGATCCTTGATTGGCCAGTCAGCACTGAGAACTGTGCTATCATCTTAGATGACTTTTGAGTGTGGCTGCCCAGTTGCTGGCATTGTTTGTTGGAAGGAACAGGAAGAAAGACAGAGCTCTGGAGGGAGAAGAAGGGAGTTAAGGGGGGCTGTGTCCAGTTGGCTGAGTGACATGAACAGACCCTTCAGACACCTGCAGACCCAGCAAGGAGTTGTGTTTAGAAGCCTTTGCAGTATTTGGTGCTATTTTGTGGATGACATCCAAGCTGTAGATGTTGAAACAACTTTTTGAACTAGCAGAGGTCGTAGTCTGTAAAGACAGAGTCTGTTATTGTTACAGGTATTGTAACAATGTTATATATGGTGCAGTAACAGGTGCAGGAAAATGAATCCTCTTACACCAGCTATTCAGAAAATTTCTGACAAGCCTACAAATGACACTCCTTTCTCCTGGCATCATGGCCAATATCTTAATATTGACATTATTTTCAATATACCAGTATATTTAAAGAAAAACTATGGGTGTTGGTGAGAGAAAAACTTTTTTATTATTTTTTTGTTTATTTTAAAAATATTTTAATGAGATTTTTTTGCATTTTATTCCTAGGAATCCATAGTTCACCCCTCAGTGTTATAGAGTCTTGTCTATCTCATGGAAAAGAACACTGAATACTAATGATATTTGAAAAAGTCCAATTTTCTTTTTTTTTTCTTCTACTCTTATTAAAGCGGAAGCTGAAATTTCTAGAGTACATTATGGAACACAGTATGGAAAAATAAAATTTTCCAGTGAACTTATGGGGAAGGTTTTATGTCCTGGGATGTTAATCTTAGAACCAGACAAGATGGATTAAAAATAATATAATACTTTTTTGAATTTAGATAAAGCTGTGAGATGGCCTTTCATTCCTGATAAACAATATCATCTTTTTGTCAAGGTAACCCTAAACATTCAGGGGACACTGAAATGGATTGGCATTGAAAGTGGAACAGTCCATTTACAGGTGGTTATTTGCCATTTCTGTGAAATAGAAAATGCTCTCAAATAGTTTGAAGATTTGTAGTGCCCAATTTTGTGGAAGAGTGTACAGTAGAGGAAGCAGCAGTAGTATTCAAAAGTTACCAAAGACCAGGAATCAAGTTCTGTTTTTCTTTTACACTTTTATGTGTGTAGTTTCTGGATATAGGTTTGCTTTAGTTTGTAGCCATTGATTTTTCATGCTTTGATTTCATCCTTTATAAATGATCTCTTAAATATTTTTTTTCTATTGCCCAATGCTTAGCAAAAGAAGATATACTTTTTTTCAGAGACGTAATATCTTATTCTTGAAAAATCTGCTTTTACATGGAAATTAATAGACTATGTTTGAGTTATATATTTAAGCATACTGAAGAGCAGCTGTAAAAAGTGAACAGTGTAATTTAAGAGTCTAGTCCTGCTTTATTTCATACCCAGCTACAGACTATTCACTTTATGGAATAGTATGGTATGCATTTATAGTGCTTAGTTTTGCATTGCAGTTCAACCCTGAACCATTTTAAGTTGCTCCCTGAAAATTCCTAGTATTTCTTTGTGAATGGTAGATACTAATAATAAGTAATAAAACAGTTCTGAGTGACATTTATAGCATTAAGAGATTAGTTTTTTTCCCTTTAGGCTCAAAGAATTTGTCATTTACAATGGTTTTACATTCACATCATTGAAAAATAGTTTTTATTGTAAGTAATTGGGGAATAGCTTTTCAAAAAGAAGTTACCAAAAAAAATTAGTATGATAGTGTGATTAAGGCAAGACAAACCCCCAGACAAATAAATGGATATATTTCATGGTTATTTTATTGACTCATTTTTGAAAGTTAAAAGCCTAACCTTTTATAGATATGAACAATGAGAAAATGAAGCATGCTGACCTAATTTCTTCAGTATACAAGGTTCATTGCAATATAACTGGAACTTCCCCTCTTTTTGTTTTAACCATGTCGTTATGTCACGAGTGATTACAGACCATGGGTGCACAGATGGAACTTGTATGTATTCTTGTTAATGTGTGATGCACCAGTTCTGTGCAATATAAGCATTATTTTTATTTCCATTTCTTCAGGGTTTTATTTTAACTCTTAGACTTGTGACCTCCTGTATCATCCATCACAGATGAAAAAACACCTTCTAATAACTTCATTTGTTATACAACTTAGCATTAGTATATATATGGTGAATGCAAATACCCAATATTGCAAGTTTCAAGGAAATTTTTTTTTGACTGCTGAAGTCCATTGCCCTGATGTGTGAGGATATGCAAGCTTCTGTTTTCCATACATTTATTGAAACAGGGAGAATATTCCTTCCTGAAAAAAAATGTCTGGCCATGGAACTGTGCAGAAGCCTTCACCTTTCAAACCCTGTGCTTTTCTAGCATATCACTTTTGCCATGCACACACACCTTTAAAGCTATGTTTTCCACTGCACAGGCAGAAGTCTTACAAAGAGGAACAAATTTGCAGCAATTGAATGGCTCTGAGGGTTTTTCTAATTTCTTTACTCAAAATTTGCTGTTTGTGTTAGTTTGTGTCAATGAACTGATTAGAGAAAAAAGATTTTTCTTTTACCTGTTTTAGTTGTAAGGTGTTTGTTGTGAATTTTAGATCGAAAGGTTAATGAATCTAATTTCAGTTTCTGTGAGAAATGTTTCCACATTGGCAAGCTGGTACGTGGTATCTCTTGTGTTTGGTTTACGAACATTTTTACTTAATTTACGTTCCAGGATGGTTAAAAGCCTGTTCATGTACCATGAGTTTCAGTGCCCTTTTCTTGATGCAAAGGACAGATTGAAGGGTAAAAATCGCTAGGGACAGAACAAAACCTAAAAGTATGATTACAGAAATTAACCATTGTTCACACGTTGTATTCATTACTTGCAAGGAGATACAGATTTGGAGGCTCAATTCTCTCGGCTAAATTTTTTTTTTTCTTCCCCCTTGTTTATGCATGATGACCTGGTGATGAGTGTTACCGAGTGGCACTGACCTGCATGATCCTACCCTCTTTTAAGTGAAGGGCTGAAGTCGTTACTGGAATTCCAGCTCCTGACAAATCATGTTGCCAGACAGTGTTTAGTCTCTCATCTTTTTACAAGTATCTCCTTATTATTTTTAGATCCTGAATGCCTGTCTCTGTAGATTATTAGACTTTTGATGTCAGTTTGTACTCAATTTATTCCTGAAGAATTATTCTTAAACTACATGCCTGTATTAACCATGGGGTTTGCACTAAGGTGTACCATAGATAGTGCTTTGTCCTCTAGTTTATATGAGTATTTTAGTAAAAATTACTAATTTTTTCCTGAAGTTAAAATATAGAGGCAAAGTAAGTTAAGCAATTTGTTTAACACTGGAGAAGTATCATAGCCAAAGGTAAATTTCAAGTAATTTTGGTCTGTGTAGGTTACTTAACCCAAGTTCCCCCTCTGAAATATGGGATTTTATGTTTGCAAAATGTTGCTGGTTTTAACTTGCCTGTTGTACAGAGATGAAGACTGTCAACCTAAATGATAGACAAGTCTGCTTTAGCTGTGGTTTTATCAGAAACTTACTCCCTGGATATTAGACTTTATCTCCAAGATTAGCCTCTATCTCCATGTGCTATAGATTTGCAGGTTAATAGATATTCTAATCTAATCATATTAATTATTTTATTTAATTGAATTTAAAAATTCTTAATTTATAATGTTCTACCACTTTTCCTATGATTTGTAATTTCCTTTTGGAATTTTTTTAAACCTAGGCTATTCACATTGAAAGGCCTTGCCCACAAGGTCAAACGCAGACATTCTGTTTTGTTTAGAAATAAGCTTTACTAAACTTTAGTGGTGAACTGAAAAGTGACGTCTTTGTGTGGGATTAACCTTCCCTCTCGGAGCTGTCGCTGTCCCTGTAGCCAGGGACTGTTCATTGCTGTGGCACTCTCCTGATTTTTCCCTTGAGGAGGGTAGGTTGAGTTGTTCTTCTGTTTATCATTTTGTGTCTGGAGGCCTTTCCCACTCCCCTCAATTTTGTTTTACCGCTGAATGGGACTATGGTAATGCTTGGGCTTTGTCCCTCTCCCATTGTCTTTCTGACTAACGGATAGAAATGTCAGGCATAGAGAACAGCCCCAAACTGTGACCTCTGTAACATTCCCCTTCAGCTGATTGACGTTCAGGCAGCTGCTGAGAGAAATCCTCGCCATTCAGAGGTTGGTGTAGTTGCTGAACGAGTTCCCCAGTGTCAATCCTGTTAGCCCGATTGCCACATTCTGGGAATGGTGGCCTTTAAACACTAGATTAAAGATTCTGCACCTGCCAATGATATGGTGCTTCCCCCTTCCCTCCACAACTGTGTCACCTTGAATACTTCCAGGGCTTTGCGGTCCAATTACAAAGGCAGCTTTTGTCCCATTAGGATTCCCAAAATGCTTTGTACCACTACTCTTTTTGTTTCGGGTTTGTTTTTTTTTTTTTTTCAGAGTGGGGTGTTTGTTTGTTTGTTGTTGTAAACTCAGCTAAGCTCAAGTGTGGTAAGTTTTATTTTTTTACGAATGTTAGCTTTTGAGACTTCACTTAGAAAATTAAACCTCAGCATCAAATTTGTACTAAAATAAATAAATATGTATTGTTTCTCTCAGTGCAAATGTGCCAGAAAAAAATAAAGCAGAAAAAGTCCTAGCAGTAAAAAGATGAAGGGTGTATGCATGGTTTAAATCCTTACTGTCAATATAATTTTAATATAATTTTCTTTCAGTTTAAGAATTACAGACCTTATCAGGAGACGGTTAAAATATTATTATTGTTGTTGTTATTATTATTAATCTCAGTCTTGTATTAGCACTTTAATACTTGATTTTGCATACCTGTCTTTATTTACATTGTCACTATTATGATGCAGAATTTATAGAAGTAGCTAATGGACCCTGCCTTTTCCACGTCTTTCCCTTTGGAGCCCATAGTTAGAACAGAACTTTAATTTTAGCAAAAAGCTTGAGAGGGAATTTCAAAAATTCTTCTCAAAAGCAGTAGTTTGTCAGGAATATTGCCCTTCATTTGCTTTTGTGCACTGGTTAGGAAGGTTTCATTGTGCCTGACTTGACTGTGGGTACAGCAGTGATACTTGATCATAAATGTAGGTGTTTGAATATATGGCCTGAGGATTTTCTGATTTTGCATACTGATCATGTTTCCTGTTACTGTAAAATGGCATAGCATGTTGTCAGTTCTTTGTACAAAATTAATCATAATATTGTACTTTTTGCATTTTCACTATGAAATGTTAAGTGTTGTTTCTTTTAAAATCTCATAATTGTTGAGGTGGAAATTTATATGTAATTATTTGCCAAATATTAGCACACCTCTGCAGATCAACTACTTGTATACATATCTATATTTAAGCTAAATAAATGAGTTTTAGAATATTCATTCTGTCAAGCAGTGAAAGAATGAACTTCTAGCTCAGTTCAGCAGTGTTTCAGGAGAAAGGCTAGCAGTAGATTTTTTTTTTAGCAGAATAGGAGACTTTTGGGTTCTTTTACCTAGCCCCGCAAATATTTTTGGCATCTCTTCAGCAAATATTGGAATGATTTCCTTTGGTTTTCACTTGCGTTTAATACATTTAGTAAAAAAGTGGTTTATTATAGCATTCTGCGCAAGATGAATTTTATTTCAGTGTATTATCTAGGATTTTCATGGCCAAAGAATGGCAGGCTGGACTAATAGGATAGGTGTTAATCCCTCTGAAATCTCCAGAAAAGACTTGTTATGAAATGAAAAAAAGGACATATTCCATTCTTCTACATGACTTCTGGTTTTGTGTGTGGTATTCCTGGGTTTATGAGGAGTAGTCTTTGACATTGGTGTTCTGGTTGCCAGTTAGTATTTTGAGAATCAAATATCAGGAAAATACTAGAAAATGTGGGGAGCCTTTATTAGGTCCCAGAAAATCCAAGTTTAATTCAGGTGAATAAAACTTCAATTTTATTAGAAAAGCTTTCACAAATGAATCATCTGTTTGAAAACAGATCACATCGAAAATTTTCAATTTATAATTGAGATCATTAAAGCCTGGTAATTTTTCAGGTAGCTGGTTCAGAATTATGTGATGCTGATAGAGATACAGATATATATTTGATTAACGAAGAGTTTGCTCTGAAAATAATAGGTTCTTAAGAAGTTCGAACTTCTTTTGAAAAAGCCAATGGCATTGAGTAGCTGTGTCTTGACAATTGCTGAAGCAGGTATAATCAACTTATAAATATTTCTAATGGCTATTGCTCATGTAAAATGAGATATACCTTTCTGACTACCCCTTTTTTCTCACTGTCACCATTCAAAGTGATTCTTCCAGGAACACTGGACTATGGTTTATCTAATTCCATTCTTTAATTGCTTAAAGTGACTTTATTGTTTTGGTTTGCATTTAGTAACTAAAATTTTAGAGAGATGTGTGGATCTGTATGTGAAATGCAATGGAGTTAGAGTTGCATGATACTGCTTTCAGCAGAGCCAAAACCACTGAAAAGTTCAGTAAAATTTGTCAGAAATGCTGGAAAGTCAAATGAACAAAAGACGGTGTACAAAATGCTGCCATTTGCATCTGGCTACAGTCCAAAGGAGAGAGTCATCTTTTGCATCCATTATTTTCCCTTTTTAACATTATGTACAGTGTTCAAGCATTTGGCTTTTTAAATAGTGGTCTTAAAATTTTAGCAAAATTCAGAAAGAATTTATTTTCACATTTTTCAATGTCTTATGGCTCTAACCTATATTCATAAAAACATAGGTGCTGGCTATCTTTTTTTTTTTTTTTCCTCAATCTGGATATTTTATGTTTCCTTCCCGTAAAGTTTTTGTTTTCTTTTTTGAGCTGAGATTATTTCTCATAATTAAAAAAGATTGAGTTTTTAAAAATCATTTAGAAGGAAGATGTATTTGCAGTCCCTAAAAATACATAGTAATATTTTTAGAGCAGATAACTTATAATAGTTTGGACTTTAACTACCACTCTTGCAAATCTAAAACCAGACTAAAGGAATTATTGAAATCAAATGTACAGATCCCTTTTAGTTCCTTTAGTACAGGACATTGTCATTCAGTTTTTGTATTCAGCATAGAGGACAAGCTAGATCAGCAGTTGCCATCCTTTGCATTTCACATTAGTGCTGTATGCTTCTATAGCTTAAAAATTACTGCAAAAATTGCTGCTCTATTCTGTTTCTGGACATCAACTACTGATTTTACAGCCAATTTACTGTGCAAAAATGGTTCATTTCTTAAATACAGAAATTCTGAACGGTAGAATGTGTCTGCCTAAAGCCAGAGTTTAGTTGATCTGTGGAAATCTCGAAATCTCAAACCGAATGTTGTTAGAGAAATGCTGTAATCAGCAGCCATTTTCATACTGCTCACTGTGAATAAAGAAAGTTATGTTTTGTTTAAAGTGGGCATAAACAAAGACTAGTAAATATATTGGATGATTAGGAGCTTTATTCTCCAAAAAGTCTGTTTTCCTTTTCTGTAGCTATTTATAATAAATTCCAAACTGAATTTAAAGTTTGATGGAGCTTGTCTAAGAAAATGAAAAGCCCGAATTTGCTTTGTAGGAGCAAAGCAAACCCCTACAAACTGTAGGAGTTTGGGTAAGGCATGGAGCAGAAATGAGGGCGAGCCCAAAATCAAGGACTAAAATTCTGCTACTTCTCCTCTCTCTTCTGTCCTGTTACTTATTGGACTCTTAGTTAGATAATAAAAATAATATTGGTTGTATGTAAAAATACTTTAACTTGGAGATTTAATAGGTGACAAAGGCAAAAAGGTATGTGCTAGTGATTTTGAAAATTATTATGGAAATCCTAGGAGAAAACTAACTGCATAAACTTTGCATTCAGGACAAGGTTTCAACCATTTTCAAAAGACTTGGCAAAGCAGGAATGTTGGCAAAACATTCCTGCTTTGATGATCATGGATACTCTTGATCTCACTTCTGGAGGAGGTTCTCACTTTTAGAGGGAAGGCGTGGAGACAAGTTCCAGGAAGACAGAACTAAAGCTTGTTCCAGCATCTAAGCTAAACTTTTAACTGATTTGCCACAGTGTGTTTAGAATTCTTTATGTTTGGGCTTCTGATTAACTACTAAATATGAATATGATGTAATACATAAATGAACAATGATTTTTTAATCACACACCATATTCAAATACCTTCTCAAAAAGCTCATGAAAGGAGGAAATAGAACTAGCTTCTAATTAGTAAATTAAAAAACCTCTGTTAAAGCAAATTGTATTATATAGCAATGGAAGGAAAATTAAATCTGTAATAGCAGCAAAGCAGTTTTTCATTCATGATTCCAAGGACAAGAAAAAAATGGAGAAAACTAGCTTTTCTGTAAGGCAGTAAATAAAGGCGTAAATTCACATCTTGACCAATGGACAGAGGCCAACGATAAGGCTAGCTTCAATAAGATGAAGTGCAGGACCTGCTCTTGGACACAACAGTCCCATGCAGAGGTACAGTCTGGGAGCAAAATGCCTGGAAAGCTGCCCAGCAGCAAAGGGTCTGAGGGTGCAGATCAACAGTGGCTGAATATGACCAGCAGTGTGAGCAAGTGGCCAAGAAGGCTGATGACATCCCGGCCTGTATCAGGAATAGTGTGTCCATCAGAACCAGGGCAGAGATTGTCCCTCTGTACTCAGCACTAGTGAGGCTGCACCTCGAATCCTGCATTCAGTCTTGGACCCCTCATCACAACAAAGACAATTTGGTGCTGGAAGAAGTCCAGAGAAGGGAAATGGAGCTGGAGAAATATCTGAAGCACAGGTCTGATGAGGAGTGACAGAGGGAGCTGGTGTTGTTTAGCCTGGAGAAAATAAGGTTTGGGAGAGACCCTGCTACTCTCTCCAACTGCTGTGAAAGGAGGTTGTAGCCAGGTGGGCGTTTGTCACTTCTCCCACATAACAAGCAATAGGATAAAAAGAAATGGTTCAAGTGGCACTAGGATAAGTTTGTGTTTAGATATTAGGAAGAATTTCTTGCCCAAAACAATTATCAAGTCCTGACACAAGCTGCTTACAGCAGTAGTGGAGTCACCAGCACTGGAAGGATTTAAAAGATGCCTAGATGTGGCACTCTGGAATACGGTTTAGTAGTGGATTTGGCAGTGCTGGGTTAACAGCTAGACTCAGTAATCTTACAGGCCTTCTCTAACTAAAATGATTCCATAATTCTATAAATATAGTTAAAAGCCAAGTCTTAACAGCATTTTTAGGAAAACCTTTTAACAGGATGATGCAACTATAGCCAATAGGAATAATTATGCCTTTTCTCACCTAATTTGGTAAGCAATAAATGAATGAAAGAGATCTGCTAGGTAACATTTGGAAATTTTGCTGTGAAGGATCAGAAAGAAACTGCAGAATCAAGAAACATAGAGGAAAAAATAACGTGTTGTTATCAGTGAATATTTTAATACTAAATCATGGTTCTGGGCAGTTTCAGTATTTGGCGGTGGGAACGTACCATCCAATGGGAACTTTCCCACTGAGATGTAATTTTAGGTATGGGTTCAGAGCATGAGTGATGTATATGGCAAGATGCATATGGGACAGGAAGTTTTGTGTGAGAGAAAAAATAGTAATTTAAAGATCAGACTGAAAAGGCCTGTGGATTGACAGGTGCACATAGGTGCTGCTCTGCCAGGAGCAAAGCTGGTGATGGTCTTCTGTGCTTGGGCTAGCAGAGCTGTACAAAGCATCTGACTAGGTCAGCCTGGGTAGAACTGTTGCAGATGCGCCTTTTGAGGTATCCTTTCCCCAGCACTTCAGCCTGCAGTTACATTCTGGCAGAAGCTAGGTTCAGAGGCCACGGAATCCAAACTGATGCTGTGGATGCAGTAGCATATTTTATGTTCTAAGTGGACTCCAAGTCTGCATATCAGATGATATTTGTAGAATAATTGACCAAATCCACCAGGAGACATGGGGAAAGGAGGTTTGTTTTTTTTTTTTAAGAGATCACTAGTTAACCTTTAAATCAACACTCTTGCAGTGTTTTGAGATGACTTTGGATGTCTGCCTCACAACAGATTGTGCAATAGAAAAATGAGAGCAGTTATTGATGCTTCTGGAAAAGAATTCCTTTTTTTGGCATGTTGAAACATGATTGCTAAAAGCAGCTAAGTTACTCTGTGAGAATGTGGAGTGGCAGTTTTATTATTTGGAAATATCAATGTTCCTCCCAATTAAATTACAAAATTTAATGGGTAACTGATGATGCTAATGATCAGAAGTACTGGGCTCTAAGCTTGTTAAGTAAAATCCAGTGACTGCAAGACTATTTATTAATAACACAATAATGACATAATTACAAATGGATATAGTGAGAAAAGTATCAAAAAGCAAATATGAAATATTCTTACTTTACTTATATGGGAATAATGTAGTTTCCCTACTAGGGTGGGGTTTTTAATAACAATTGAATAATTTTGCAAAAAACAAAATTTCTGATGCTTAGGAAATTTAAGCCACATGTAATAATGAACTTAGAAAAATTGGAGGTCCCATCCCCACCCCTTCATAATTTTATCAATAAAACAATAAATATTTCAAACTTTGTAAACTTTATTTTACCTAATGCTTTTTTGAATGCTCTTTTCCCAGTCTTTCATTGTTTGTTGACTTGTTTTCCCTCAACTTGTTTGTCTTTTATTGTCTCTTGATGGTTTTGCTCTTATCTGGGCTTGAAGGGAGATCTGTGGCTGGATCTCAGGAGGTGAATTTTATGTGCAGTCTTGTGCTGAATGGGGGCCAAGGAAAGGAATTTTTGACAAAGGTGATTACCAAGGATCATTCTCTCAAAATGTCATCAGAAGTAGCAGTATTGGAAGGAAATAAATATGCTTTTATTCTTCCAGGTGTCCACATGTAGTGTCAATTCAAATTTTGTTTTTTCCTTTTTTTTTTTTCCTTTTTTTTTTTTCTTTTTTTCTTTCCCAATATAAATAGGTAAGTACACTGTTCCTGCATATTCCAGTCCTGGTATCTGGCTTTAGGGATTTTTTGTGTGAAGCCTCTTAACCTTCTCACAGTTACTGTTTGTGATGGTCATTTCTTTATTCTATTGAGATATTCTTATGATACATGTTGCTTACTTCCCTTAATATCTTTGCCTTAAATGTAGTTACAAGTCTGGGCATTTCTTAGGAAATTTAGGTTTTAGAGGATGAAGGATAAGGCACTGAAGCTTGAAATGTGCCCTGCTGATTTGTAAAATGGTACATTTCTTTCAGCATTCTTGTATTTAGTGTCTGTGTTGGAGTAGTAACAAGGTTTTGCATTCAGAATTGGTGAAGAGCCACAACCACAGGACACCTGTGTATCTAAGAAGAGCAGATGGAACTTCTCTGTGGAAATGTATTCAGAATGGTTTATGGCATTTGACATACAAATTAGAGCTGTAGCATAATAGTTTTCTCCCAGGTGGCAATTCTTTTTACCTTCATACTCTCTCTTTAAGAAATACCCATTCTTTATTTTCTATTCTTCTCCTATCATGAACACTTTCATCCCTTTGCACAGTTCTAACTGATGGTGAGTTGTGCTCACAGATCAAAATTAGCAGCCCAGGCTAGAACTCAAATTAAACCCTCAGCTGAATATAGTGCAAAGACAGAAACTTGTCTCCAAATAAATGTCCTGTTCAGGAGAGGTGGCACATCAGATGAATGTCTGGTATCAAAACTGATAGGGCTCTGAAAGTGTTAACCCCACACAGCCTCTTGAAATTTTATCAGGTTGTTACTATCAGTTAAGTTTCCACAGTTATAATATTATAGTGTATTTTAAAGTTACGCAGCTAGGTTCCAGAAAATTCTGCATGAAATCTCATGCTGGTCTGATTCAATTTTATATAACCAGCAGCTTAACTTCAAGAAGTCACTCTCTTTTGATTTGTAAGTAGCAGGGTAGTACTTTCATTTAAAATCTCAGTTTTATCAGGTTGCAACTTCACTGCTAGTATTTGTATTATGTATGAAAGTTCAATGACATTTTTGGCAAAGTGTATTTTCAATTGCTTCAGTTCTCTTTTGTGAGAAGTACAGTAATATTTGTCCTACTTTTGGGTTCCTCTCAGTAATAGTAATTTAACAGTAGAAAATAATTACAAAATGTCTGATGTAGAAAATTAAATTCTAGAGATACTTACATGAGCTAGTAATGTGTATTTCTGAAGTTACTTTTATTAATATTTTACAGTTGCTAATTCCAGAAACTGAATCACCATCGATTTTGTTTGTAGTATTCCTGATGATATCCATGTAGATGCATTGCACAATACTTAACACACACCATAAAGGACTGATTCCAGAAATCTGCACTATCAATGGGTGCAGTGAAAGGTATCCAGATTATCCTTGGAAGGTTTACCTAAGGTTTTCCTGAAACATTTCTGCTTACATTTTAAATTAGCAGCTTGTGACGGCAGAGATGAAGAGACACCAGCTCTCTTCTCCCTCACTCTGGCAGTACCTTCTTCTCAAACATTTGCACTGTATCAAATAACTTTATTCATGCTTGATGGATGCTAAAGCAGGCACAAAGGAGATCATAGCCAAGAATAGGAATAGAAATTGCATCCATTTTGACATCTGCACAGCTGATGTTGTGGAAACTTAGGCTCTTTAGAGTAGCTACCTGACGAGAATCACTTCTTCCATCATTGACTGTAAAGGAAACAGTGGGCTGGACTTCTCTGAATAATTCTCTTGGTAACAGTTTTATTACAGAGACAAAGTGTTGAATGATTGGGAAGATTAAATTGTCTTAATTTTGCCTCTTTGTGGTCATTCCAGATCTAAAAAAACAATTTGAGAGTCTTGTGCAGTTCTTTTCCAGACTGTAGCTCTTAAGAGGTTTTCATTCTCCATCAGCACATTGTGTAAAAACTTCTCATGGGTAAAATATATTTGGTGTTCATCTTATTTGATATTTTTTTCTGTGTACATTTGCTCTTTTTTGTTTTAAATAATAAACAAATAATTTTGTTTAATACGTGCTATTACAGACAATATCAACTGAAAAACTTTAAAAACTGAAAAACAAGCCAAAACCCAATAAAAAATTAAAAGTAACTATTAGACCCCCTGAAAAATACATGAAGTGTATCTCTGTCCAGAAAATGTTTAGTTTTCATAACAATTTACTTAAGATGCC
Source organism: Sterrhoptilus dennistouni (assembly GCA_013397095.1). NCBI lineage: Eukaryota > Metazoa > Chordata > Aves > Passeriformes > Zosteropidae > Sterrhoptilus > Sterrhoptilus dennistouni. The sequence continues at coordinate 12,107 of VWZU01003196.1, read as the reverse complement.
ACGATCTGTTTAGACACATCAGTAACTGTATAAATACAGGTTTCTCATTGGAAAATTACCTGCACTATTACTATAGGGGAAAATGCTGGAAAGAATCACACAATGGAAATGTGTGTTGACTGTATACATAGATTTGATTGCTTTATATACAGTACTTGACTGTGAGATATTACTTGAAGTAATTTTTCTAGCTAGGTGGGCATATGACTGAATTTTGTTGTAATCAGGAAATGTATGAGGAAGGTGAAATCACCTGACTGTTGCAATGCAGTGGTGGCAGGCATCAAAAGGACAATACCTCATGAGATTCCCAGGGGCCCACTTCCTGAGCTTGTCTGGGTCCCTCTGGATGGCATCCCATCCTTCAGGAGTGTCAACTTCACCCCTTAACTTGGTATCATCTGCAAATTTGCTGAAGGTGTATTTGATCATTTCATTCATGCCATGAATGAAGTCATTAAACAGCAGCGGTCCCAATACAGACCTCTGAAACTCGCCACTTGTCGCTGATATCCATCACGACTCTGAGCCATTGACTACATTCCTCTGGATGTGACTGTCTAACCACTCTCATCCATCTAAAAGTTCTCTCATCAAATCTATCTGAAATTTAGAGAGGAGAATGTTTTTGGGGGACTGTGCCAAAGGCTTTACAGAAGTCCAGATCAATGACACCTGTAGCTCTTCCCTTTTACACTGATGTAGCACCCCATCATAGAAGCCCATTAGTTTGGTCAAACAGGATTTTCTCTTGGTGAAGCTGTGCTGGCTCTCTCCAGTCTCCTCCCTGTCCTCCATGTGCCTTAAGACAGCTCCTAGGAGAATCCATGATCTTCCCAGGCAGAGAGGTGAGGCTGACTGGTTGGGAGTTCCCAGCATTCTCCTTTCTATCCTTTTTAATGATAGGCACAGTGATTCGCCTTTTCCCGTACCTGGGAGTTCCTCTGACTGCCATGAATTTTCAGATATTGTGGCAAGTGGATATAATGACTTGCAGACCAGCTCTCAGCTTGATCTTTAAACTCTGGTTTTACTTCTAGACCATCTTATTTGTCTTTAATCCTTCTTTCTTTTGTTCCTTTGCTTGCCTTGATCATTCTTACTTTATCTCATTTAGTGATGCTTTCTCTGTAGATCTCAGTAAAAATTTGGGTGTCAATTTTGTAGGAGACAGAACTTCTGGTGTGTTCTACAGCACTATGTAAGGAGCAGCACTGGTTCTTGTGGGGCTTCCCATGTATTGCTAAAATGCCCATATTAAATAGCAATTAAGAATTACTGTTTCCTGTCCTGTGATATGTGGGTCTTTCTATAGAAGGGTGCTGGAAGAACATAGTCAGAAGAATTTGTGACTGTTTGAAAAAGATCTGTGTATTTATGTGCTCTTTGTCTTAGCTGTGAGATGATCCTTGCTTCTGGTTATCCTTTCATCCACAGTAACTGAAGACCCTTGTTTTACTGGTGTTTGTCAGTGGTTGCCGCCTGTTCTGTGCTGGATTGCTTTCTAATGCTCAGGCAAACCCACCTGAACTTTGCAGGAGGTTTATGTTGGATTATAAGCACATTTCATGTGCCATCTTTTTGCCTCCTTTTCTGGCCTGAGAAAATATATTTGCACCTCCCATACTTCAGACATGCCGGGTTATTTAATAAAGCTTTGCAGACTCATCTGAAACTCATAGGAAGCAGTGCACCCTTCTGTTGCTTTGAAACCAGTATTTCATATGGAGCCAACCAGAACTGGGAGAATTTAATGGCAGCAAATTAAAAATAGACTGGTTTTTACTTGCACACAACACTTTTGGTCTGTTGTGTTCAGATAAGCTAGAGGAACTCTGAGCTTAAACAATTTCATCACTCATGTGTTTTTACACCAAGATACTGCAGTGTATCAGAGATTGAAATATTGACTTCTAATGTAAAATTTAGAACAGAAAAAGGTGAACTTTATATGTGAGACTGTGAGTTTTTTCATTTGAAAGCTGTGGTAAAAGAAATTCTAGTGCAGCATAAGTAATACATGAAGTTATACTTTCAGTTGAATTGAGATTTCTTGTGTTAATCTAGGCTTGTATTTCCAAAGTCTGAATATCAAATATTTTGTAATGATAGAAAGTGTGGAAATCTACACAGAACATTTAAAACTAAAGGATGCTCTCATATAAGAAAAAACAGCAACAAAAAAAGAGAAACAAACAACCACCAAAACCCCCACCAAAATTAATATCTGTACAGAAACTTCTAACTCGGGCAAATATCAGTGTGGGATGTGCTTATACTCATAAATTCAGCTTTGCACTCAAAGGTACTCTAATCATTGTTTTTGAGCAGGAAAAATCCAACAAAATACCACAATAGAGTGTTGCTGCACCGCAACAAGAACTAGAATAAATTTAAATTCTTCTCACTGTGTGTCTTGGAGCCTGTTTCACCTGACTCATCAAATGAAAAATTCATCAATTAATCCTCTGACAATAACAATATATACACAAAAATCAATCCAGGATTGATTTTTTGAGCCCAAACATGAAAACTAACCCCCAGCTTGCACATAATGTGAAATTTCTCTTCATTCCAATCCTATTATTGAGTATAAAAGCTGAAGTGTTCATAGAATTATTTGTTCTAAGTCAACTACAAAGAGTGGGGTTGTTTGAGGAAGGGTCTGTGCACCGTGAAGATGTTCTGAAGCACTATCAGAGTCAGCTAATAAAGTTGTCAGATGCACGTAAGAGCACAGCTGATAGGAGTCTCCCCAGAAGGCAACCGGTGGAGAGAGTCACTGATCAGTGAGATCTGACAGGAGACCACACAGGGTAGTCAAAGTCAAATGTGTACCAGGCAGGATCAATGTTAGGGAAGAGCAGTGAAATGGGAGTATGGAAACTGTCTTGATGGGGGAATGCCAGTGCTGTAACCAAATGGAAAAATCATGAGGCACATTGCTTCACAGGGATCATAACAAACTCACAGCAGCAGAAAATGAGATAATTTGTCAGATCTCCCACTTGTAATTTCCTACTGCCTTTTCAGTGAGAAGGAAAATTGCAGCAGATTCTGTGTGCATTAGGCTGGCTAGTGCATTGCTATCTCTTTCTTTGTTTATGTACTCCACTTCCAGGTATGTAATATTTATTGAAACGATGAGAGGTCTTCGCTCGAAACACAAAACACTAAGATGATGAGAAGTTAAAATCGTCAGTTCATATATGTTCTGAAGTTGATTCATGTGATAGATATTACATTGATACTGGGAAGTATTTTTGTACCAGATTATATATCAAAATGTATAAGGTACGGAGTAGCAATTCCAAATAAGAAAATCTCTTTGATCTCTCAAGATAAACAGAGTTGCTTTTTATTTGAGGCATAAAAGAAAAATAGCCTACTTCCTGCATTCTGTGTATAAGCTTATGGATTTAACTCCTCAGATCATCAGATTAGTACTTTCCTCCAATGTAAGAAATGGTGATAGCAACTTACTGAGTAAGTTCTTGCCTCAAAATGAATGAGATAAAAATCTTTTGAGAGAAAGAACTCATTTTTTGTTCTTTTGTATCACCTCTGGCAGCAAGTCCCTGCTTCCATCCCCTATATAAAAGTTATATTCAGACTGTAAAGAACTCAAATAATGTTAAAGAGTTGAAAATCAAAACACTGCTGTACACAGAAAATAATCAAATAACAGATGTATTAACTTTTGATGGGTCTTTGTGAATGTGTGTGTATTCATGATGCAGAACAACATTAGCATATTTATCAAGTTCTAGATGTGTGAAAGGTGGAAACACTTCAGGAATACTTGATTGATGTGTATTTCTGCAGTCTTAAAACTACCAAGAATTTTCATAAGAACATGGGCTGTGAGATACTGTGTTATTATTTTTACTATTTTAGTTGAATGCTGAGGCCATTGTCTTCAAAACTTTTGTGTGTGATAGGAACAAAGATTTGTCATGACTATTTGTCAGCATATTAAATATTCAGATGTATGTGATGACTGTGGCTCCAATAAGAATATCAGGACCTGTATCTGTTACCATGAAATATTTCTTCCTAAAATATTGCTGCAAAGTATGGCTCATTGCAGGAGAACTTGTTTACTCTTTCAATTTACAGTTCTTCCAAGAGTCTGAAAGTGTAGACAGTTTCAAAAATTATATTTGTAGGTTTTGTTCTTGTCACATAATTACAGGCTGAAGGAAGTTAGAAGGGAAGATGATTGTTAGTATAACTTCTAGTTATATTAAACTTGAGTCTGATTTCTGGTCTTTTTTTTCAGCTATGTTTCATACATTTTTTTATACATTACAGATTCACATAATCAATCCCTGAGGGAAATGTACTGTTAGCAGAGACTGAGTATTAAAGAGTCACTAGAAAGTAGAGAGCATGTACATATTTCAGAATATGCTTCAATAATTTATTTTTATAATGTTTATTTGGATTTACCTTTGTGTTTGTTATGATATTGGTAATATATATTTTAAATTTTATTAGTGAAGTCCTATGTACATTATATCTAAATATGAGGCTGAAATATGCTATTTCCATTTCTACAAAGCAGAATAATTTTTTTAATGCAGGCTAACAGTAATTTGGTAAAATAATAAAAAACGTCTTTCTCCTTTTGAGAGTGAATTTATTGGATATTTTAATTGTGGATTATTTTAGTGATTATAAAATATTTTACTGTTGGGGGATTACTTTTTTCCTGAATATATAAATTTCCTCAAATTACAGTTATTTACAGATAAATTGGCAATATTGCTCAGTAATAGTAGAGCCATTATTCAGGTGTGATGAATTAGGACAGATTAACATTCTTAATTTTCCTTTTTCTTTAAAACATGTTATGAGAATTTTCTTCTTTGAACAGAAACCTTATACGCTGTTTCCAAACTGGATATTCTCAGTCCATCTAATCTGCCATGCTCTGTGCTATTTAATTACCTCTGCAGTTTAAGATCCAGCAAGAAGGTGGTCAGCAGGTGGCAGTCCTGGTTGGCAGTGGTGCTGGGAAAGGAGAGCTGGATGAAACAGCAGAGGACATGCATCACATTAATAGCACTGCTTTTGCCAGGAGGTTGTCGGCAAAACAACCGTTGTCGGGGTTTTCTGAAGTTCACGGTTTTGTAGTAGGGTTGTAGATGCCTTTTGTAAGCTCTTCTAAAAGTGCATGGCTCAGACACATTGAACATCTAAAGCAATTTAGTGATCTTAAGTGTTTTTTTTTCCCAATTTCTACTTTTAAGACTATTATTTATAACTAAGTACCATGGAGTTTTGCCAATCATGCACATATGTGCTTTTTATTATATGCAACTTGAATTATAACTTGAATGAGTGAAATAAATACAGAATAGACTCAGTGGGATTTTTTTAGGCAAAAGTTTATGCCTTGTCATATCCAATTACATTAGCATTTTCAGATGCATGTGGTAAATTTAGGCACCAAATCACCATTAAGGTACCCAAACGAAAATACATTACTTCCTAAAGTCTCACAAACTTCTAAAACGGCAGGAGATAGTAAGGATCTCTTTATGGGAAAGGCATTTTTCACAGAATCATAGAATATGCAAAGTTGGAAGGGTCCCACAAGGATCAAGTTCAACTCCTCACCCTGCACAGCACCATTCCCAACAGTGACATCATCTGCTGAGAGCACTACCCAAACACTTGCTGAACTCTGTCAGGCTGGTGCTGCAACTGCTTCCCTGGGGAGCCTGTTCCAGTGCTCAGCCACCCTCTGGCTGAGGAACCTTTTGCTGATACCCAACCTAAACCTTCCCTGACACAATCTCAGACCATTCCCTTGGGTACTGTCACTGGGTGCCAGAGAAAAGAGATCAGTGTCCTGCTCTTTCCCTCACAAGGAAGTTGTAACTGCAATGAGGTCCTGCCAGTCTCCTCTTTTCTAAGCTAGATCAGGTGACCTCAGCCACTCCACATACAGCTTCTCCTCAAGGCCCTTTACCATCTTCATTACTCTCCTTTGGATGACCTCTAATAGCTTTATATCTTTCATATACTCTGGTCCCCAGAAGTGCTCCCAGCACTGAGGTGAGGCTGCCCCAACTCAGAGCAGAG
>VWZU01003191.1:4278-18135 GCA_013397095.1 Sterrhoptilus dennistouni | reverse complement strand
CCACAAATTCCGTTAGCGATTCGCCAATAATTAATTTAATTAATTAACGTTGGGTTATTAGAGGTCGTCGTTAAGTCCCGACCTTGGGCAGCCCCTGGGCCGTGTCGGGAACGGCGCGAAAATAGAAACTGTGTCAGCCCCAGATTAACTAGAAAAGCTCCAACGGGCTAAAAATAATGAACTCATCTCCATTTTCCCCATGCAGAAATCTGGGATGGGAGTTTTTTAATCCTTTTTTTTTTTTTTTTTTTTGGGATGGGGAGAAGGAAGTGGGAGCCTCAGAGCTGGGCTTGGGTTTGAGCCGCGGTTTAAATTCTGAGTTTGGTTTTTTGGTGGTTTTTGGGGACGGAATTGCAGATTTGCCTTCTGCCCAGGGATACCAGAGATGCACTTCAAAAATGCCCCAAAACGGTCTTCAAAGTCCCTTTTAAAAGTCCCTTTTATAAATCTCCTTCAAAAACCCCTTCAAAAATCTCCTTTAAAAACCCTTTTAAAAAAATCCCTTTTTAAAATGTCCTTTAAAAACCCTTTTTAAAAACCCTTTTAAAAATCTCCTTTCAAAACCCTTTTTAAAAACCCCATTAAAACCTCCTTTTAAAAAACCCTTTTAAAATCTCCTTTAANAAAAATCTCCTTTAAAAACCCTTCTAAAAAAACCTAAAAAATCTCCTTTAAAAACTCCTTTTAAAAAACCCTTTGAAAAATCTCCTTTAAAAACTCTTCTTAAAAATCTCCTTTAAAACCCCTTTTAAAAATCTCTATTAAAGAACCCTTTTAAAAATCCCTTTTAAAATCTCCTTTAAAAACCCTTTTTAAAAAATCCCTTTTAAAAATCTCCGTTAAAACCCCCTTTTAAAAAACCCTTTTAAAATCTCCTTTAAAAACCCTTTTAAAATCCCTTTTAAAAACCTCCTTTAAAAACCCCTTCTAAAAACCCTTTTAAAAATCTCCCTTAAAAACCCTTTAAAGAACCCTTTTAAAAATCTCCTTTAAAAACCCTTCTAAAAAAACCTAAAAAATCTCCTTTAAAAACTCCTTTTAAAAAACCCTTTGAAAAATCTCCTTTAAAAACTCTTCTTAAAAATCTCCTTTAAAACCCCTTTTAAAAATCTCTATTAAAGAACCCTTTTAAAAATCCCTTTTAAAATCTCCTTTAAAAACCCTTTTTAAATATCTCCTTTAAAAATCCCTTTTTAAAATCTCCTTTCAAAACCCTTTTAAAAATCTCCTTCAAAACCCTTTTTTAAAAACCCCTTTAAAAATCGCCTTTAAAAACCCTTTTAAAACAACCTTTTTAAAAATCCCTTTTAAAAATCTCCTTTAAAAAACCCCTTTTAAAAAAACCCTTTAAAAATCTCCTTTAAAACCCCTTTTAAAAACCTCCTTTAAAAACCCTTTTAAAAAAACCCTTTTAAAAACCTCCTTTACAAACTCCTTCTAAAAATCTCCTTTAACAATCTCCTTTAAAAATGGCTTTTAAACTTTTTCTTTTAAAAACCCTTCTTTTAGAAAATCTTCTTTTAAAAAACCCTTTTAAAAATCCCACACCAGCCCCATGAGTCTGCACTTAATCCCAGGCCTAAGAGCAAATAATCCGAGCTCAACGAGGCTGGAGACGGCGCCAGGCACTGAGGGGAGGGGACAGAGAGGTGACAGACGAGCCTGGAGCGTCACCCAAGCTGAAAAGTTGGAGCTCCAAGTGGGACATTCCCAAAGGAATTATTCCAGAAACATCTCGTTTTTTGTGTTTTTTTTTTTTTTTTTTTTTTTTTTTTTTTTTTTTTTTTGGTTTATGACCTCAGGTAATTCCAGTTCTCCTGCCACAAAACCCCCGGGCGACAACGAGGACAACGTGGGGACCTCGGAGCTTGGATGGAGAAGTTCTACCAAACATTGGCTTTTCCTGAAGAATTCCCTGCTTTCCCTGAAGAATTCCCTGCTTTTCCAGAGGTCCCAAACCCAGAGGGATGAGCTGAGGAACATCAGGAGAACTTCCCAGCAATTCCAGCCGGAGAACCTGTGGCTGATCCATCCCTGGAAGTGTCCAAGGCCAGGTTGGGATGGAGGAAGGTGGGGATGGGATTGGCTCCATGGGATTTAATGTCTCTTCCCACCCAAAGCATTCCAGGATTTGAACTTTGTCCCATTCCCACCTCCAGGAATGTGTCTGGACCAGGATGAACAGGCTCTGGATGATCCTTGGAGGTCTCTTCCCACTCAGGATATTCCATGAATTTCCCACAGCAAATCCCTCAGCCTGAGCCCACCTTCCTCTGCAGCTGCTTCTCCTGAATCAGGGAAAACCATTCCATGTTTTTTTTTTTGGGATTCTGGGAATGCTGCAGAAAGAAAGAATCACCCATGACTTCCAGGCCTTGAGCAGCTCCCAGGGAAAAGTCCCCAAATTATCAGGGGGGACCTTGTGGATTCCAGGGGGAAATCGGGATCTGCTCCCAGGGAACAGGGACAGGAGGACAGGAAAAGGAAGGAAGTTTAGATGGGATTTTAGGGAAAATTCCTTCCTGGAAAGGTTTGTCCAGCCCTGGCACAGCTGCTCAGGGCAGGGGTGGGATCCCCATTCCTGGAGGGATTTAAATCCATGTGGATGTGACACTTGGGGACATGGTGGCCTCATCCGTGCTGGGAATGGTTGGACCTGATCTTCAAGTTTTCCAGCCTAAAGGATTCCTGAAAATCCTAAGGAAGAGGAGAATCCTACAGGGAGTCTCTGCAGAGATCCCTCAAGGCACTGCCCAAAAATCTCTTGGTCTTCCACGGCTTCCAGGCCAAATCCCTGGAAAAATATTCCCTACGGAGCTGGAGAAGCCTCAAACTCCTGCAGGACCTTCTCCAGGTCCCTCACCCTGCACTTCCCTGTGGAGCCAATTCCAGGAGGGACAATTTGGAAAAGGTTGGACCTGCCCAAAATGCTCCAGTGGCAAAAACCTTTGCTCCCAAAGGAATTCCTGATGGGATGGGTTGGATACAAATCCTCTCCTGCAGGGATGGTTCAGCACCAAGGACAGGGAGTGGATTTTTCCTGTGAGCAGGAAAATCCCACGGAATCCACTTGTGGCTGGAATTGCCGCTCCTCCTGTTCCCACCATCACATGCCTCAGGAAAATGGATAAATCCAGACTCCAGGAAGAGTTTGGGATCAAAAGGACTTTAAAAATCATCTCATTCCACCCCTTTCCATGGGCAGGGACACCTCCCACTGTCCCAGGCTGCTCCAAGCCCAATGTCCAACCTGGCCTTGGGCACTGCCAGGGATCCAGGGGCAGCCACAGCAAATCTGGGAATTCCAGCCCAGACAGGAATTCCCAATTCCCAATCTCCCACCCAAATCCAAGCAGAGCCATCAGTGAGTGTCCAAGGCTTGGGATGGAAATGGGAGATGCTGGTTTGGACAGGCAAATCCTGACTTTTTCCATCTATATTTATCATTTCCTACAAGTGAAAGGCTTGGTTAATAATAAAAAGCCTGGAGTTGTAGTGGTGCCTTTTCTAAATCCTTCTTAAATCCCAGGATTTGGCTTGGGAAGGGACCTTAAATCCCATGGGCAGGGACACCTCCCACTGTCCCCAATGTCCAACCTGGCCTTGGGCACTGCCAGGGATCCAGGGGCAGCCACAGCAAATCTGGCAATTCCAGAACAGCCAGGAATTCCTCCCCAAGATCCAACCTAAATTTCCACTCTGTCCATGAGAAGCCATTCCCTGTGTCCTGTCCCTCCATCCCTTGTCACAATTTCCTTTCCAGCTCTCCCGGAACCCTTTTAGGCTCTGAACTCTCCCTAAATCCTTCTCTTCTCCAGGTGAATATTCCCAGCTCTCCCAGCCTGGCTCCATTTTCAAATCCTGAAGTTTATTCAGTTTTTCCATGATATCCAGGTGTTGGGGATCGCTGCACCAACTCAGGGTCAAAGCTGACTTCATCAACGTTCCCAGGATTATTTGCTCACTCACACCAGGTCACCTCCAAGGGCACAAAATCCTTGGAATCAGGATTGATTATCACTCCACCAAATTAAATCCACGACAAAAAAAAAAATAAGAACCTGGATCATGAACTCCTTTTGCCACCGGAATAAATTGAGCTGGGTTCAATTCCCAGCTGCTTTAGCCAAGAAAAATCAGGATTTTAAACAGAACAGCCCCACACACTCAGAACATCCTCTCATCCACCCAGAGCTAAAATCTCCAATCACAGTTTGAATTCCCAAAATTCCTTAATCATCTTCCCCAGGACTTTGCTCCCCAACAATCAAAATTTGTGGTTTTTTTTTCAAACTCCCAGGTCTCTCTTCCCTCTGCCAAGGAGGAACAATTTGGCTGCCAGGGAACTCAGAGCTCCAGCAAAAAAAACTTGGGAATGCAGCACCAAATGGGCCACTCTGGAATTTGGGCCAGGGAACTCAGAGCTCCAGTAGAAAATTTTGGGAATGTGGCATCTCAAGGGTCACATTGGAATTTGGGCCAGGAAAGTCCCAGCTCCAACAAAATTTTTTGGGAATGCAGCACCAAATGGGACAGGGAACTCAGAGCTCCAGCAAAATTTTGGAAATTCAGCATCAAATGGGTCACTCTGGAATTTGGGCCAGGGAAATCAGAGCTCCAACAAAATATTTTTGGCAATTAAGCACCAAATGAGCCACTGGAATTCAGACCGGGGAAGCTGGAGCTCCAGCAAAATGTTTTGGGATTGCAGCACCTCAAGGGTCACAATGGAATTTGGGCTGGGGAAGTCCCAACTCCAGTAAAATTTTGGGAATTCAGCACCAAATGGGTCACTCTGGAATTTGGGCAAGGGAACTAGGAGCTCCAGCAAAATTTTTTGGGAATACAGTACCAACTTGGCCACTGGAATTTGGTCTAAGGAACTAAAGCTCCAGCAAAAGTTTGGGAATGCAGCACCAAATGGGTCACTCTGGAATTTGGGCCAGGAAAGTCCCAGCTCCAGCATATTTTTTTGGGAATTCAGCACCAAATCAGCCACCAGAATTTGGGCCAGGGAAGTTGGAGCTCCAGCAAAACTTTGGGAATTCAGCACCAAATGCGTCTTTCAGGAATTTGGGCCAGGGAACTCAGAGGTCCAGCAAAATATTTTTGGGAATACAGCACCAAATTGGCCACTGGAATTTGGGCTAAGGAACTAAAAGCTCCAGCAAAATTTTTTGGAAATTCAGCACCAAATGGGTCTCTCTGGAATTTGGGCAATGGAACTTCGAGGCTCCAGCAAAATTTTTTGGGAATTCAGTGCCGAATGGGCCACTGGAATTTGGGCTAGGGAATCGAGCTCCAGCAAAACTTTGGAATTCAGCATCAAATGGGTCACTGGAATTTGGGCCAGGGAAGTCCCAACTCCAGCAGAAAATTTTGGGAATGCAGCACCAAATGTGTCACTCTGGAATTTGGACATAGGAATTCGGAGCTCCAGCAGAATTTTTTGGGAATTCAGCACCAAATGGGCCACTGGAATTTGGGCTACAGGACTTGGAGCTCCAGCAAAAGTTTGGGAATTCAGCACCTCAAGGGCCACTCTGGAACTTGGACCAAAGAACTCAGACCTCCAGCAAAACTTAGGGAATTCAGCACCAAACGTGGTCACTCTGGAATTTGGGCCAGGGAACTCAGAACTCCAGCAAAATTTTGGGAATTCAGCACCTAATGGGCCACTCTGGAATTTGGGCCAGGAAAATTGGAACTCCAGCAAAACTTTGAGAATTCAGCACCAAATGGGTCACTCTGGAACTTGGGGCAAGAAAATCGGAGCTGCAGCAAAATTTTGGGAATGCAACACCAAATGAGTCACTGGAATTTGCGCCGGGGAACTCAGAGGTCCAGAAAAAAAATTTTTGGGGAATGCGGCACCAAATGGGCCACTCTGGAATTTGGGCCAAACAACTCCGAGTGAGGCCAGCGCATTTCCAAACTGCCATCGGTGGGAGCAGCACACGGATCGTGGGAGGCCGCAGGGAAATCTGGGAATGCAGGCGGCACTCGAGGAGCAATTAAACTTTCCGTGGTTAATGAAGCTTTTCTGCAACATCAGCACCCCCGGCCCCGCCAGTGGCAATCAGGAGAGGGAAAAGTGGCTCTTAGTGGGGTCTCCAGGGGAAAATTCCATTAAAATTCCGGATCGGGGCCATTCCATGCCGGAATTAGAGGGATGGGAATGAGGTTGGGCGGTCGCTTGGGGTCGAAACTCATTTTCTCAGCTCCATCTCTTGGAGCGTCTCAGAGCTCAGAGTGGATTTTGTGCACGGAAATTTGGGAATGAACAACGCGAGGAATTTGTGGGGGGAGGTTCTGTTTGCACCTCCTGGTTTTTTCTGCTTGGATTCTCCGTTAAAAAAGGTTGGATGGAGAAATCCATGCAAAAAAAAAAAAAATTCTAAGAAAGATCTTGGGAGAGAGCATGGCTTGGGGCGAAGGAGAAATCCCAAATTTGATGGGAAAAAATGAAATTAAATATTCCTGGAAAACAGGAATCCTGGAGGAATCATGGATTTAGGAAAGTTTGCATGGGCCTCGGAGCAACCCAGGATAGTGGAAGTTGTCCCTGCCCATCGAAGAGCAGTGGAATTTCCATGTCAATTCCAACCCAAATAATTCCATGATCAAACTCTGCATGGACATCCATCCCAATTTTCTGCACAGAGAGCCCACATAATTAAAACATTTATAAATAATAATTAATTCCAGCAAAGGTGCAAAAGCCAACCCGCCGTGATTTGGGGTAAACCAGAGCTTCCTACCCTCCAGCAATCCCAAAAAACTGCACAGCTCCCACAGAAATTCCGGGAAGGCTTTTCCAGCTTTGCCAGCAGTGAAATCCTGGTGGAGTCAGCAACGCCCGCGGGGCTGATCCCAGCACAAAAAAAGTGCTGAGAGGGACGGAAAAAAAAAGAAACATTTTGGCTCATTCCAATGTCAGCTGCTGAATATTCCCGTTTTTTTTCGGTCGAGAAGAGCCCTCTGGGTCTGGATCTGCTGGTTTGGAGGGGCTGAGGAGCAGCTTTGGGTAAAAACTGGGCTGTGGGTTTGTCTGTTGGGAAAAATACCTGAGGACTGGGATTGGGATGAGGCCAAAGGGAAGGGCTGGATTGCCCCACCTGGGATTTTTTAGGAAGAGACTGCCCAGAGCTCCTTCAAATTCCAGAATAAACCCTTCACATTCCAGAACAAAACCAATGTGAGAAGAAAACCAACTCCAGAATAAAATACCATGAAAAAAAACAACCGAAACACGGAGAAAACTTCCTTTGGAGAAGGATCTTCTCCTCATAGACACTTCAGAGCCAGGAATTCATGGAATGATCAATTCCCCGTGGATGGCTGACACATCCCACAGGGAGTTCAGCATTCAGCATTCCAAAGGAAGCAAATCTCCAGGAGCATTCCTGATTGCCAGCACTTGGGATTTTTTTGGGAAGAGACTGCCCAGAGCTCCTTCAAATTCCAGAATAAAACCTTCAAATTCCAAAATAAAATATCATGGAAAAAACAACCAAAACATGGAGAAAACTTCCTTTGGAGAAGAATCTTCTCCTCATGGACACCTTGGAGCCAGGAATTCATGGAATGATAAATTCCCCATGGATGGCTGAGCTGGCCCAACCATCCATGGCTTCCACTGGAGCTGATCCATCCATCCATTCTCCTGTCAGATTCCACTTCCCTACTCCATAAATTTCCAGAGAGGAAACCTCAGGAGAGCAATGTTGGAATTCCTGAGTTTTCCCTGTTCATCAGCAACAGGGAAAGGCTGGAGAGCAGCTGGGCGGGAAAATAGGGATTAGAGAGCAAATTCCTCATTTTTCGAAATATCGGGATTTTGAAGTGGTTTATTCCCTGTGAAATATTATCCCCAAAAATCACAAGTTTGGGATTAAATCCTTCAGGATTTGCAGCAAGCCTCAAACATTTGGATGATCCTGAGTGGAAATCAGTCCATGGAAAAATTCCATTTTTCCGTGGTGGGAAATGTCCTGAGGGTATCGGGATGGCGGGAGAAGGGATTTGGGGGAGCAGAATCCAATGGCACAGGGATGGATCCAACGCCTTTGGAAGCAGCTCCGGCTACTGCAGAGTTCAAGACTTTCTGCTGCAGCTGCAATTTGCAATTTAAATCCCAGAAAAATCCATATGGAAAAGAAGGAAGGGATTATCAGAGAGGGGAATCTCTCCTGGAGAATTTGGGTTGGATTTGGAAGTCTGTGGAAAGCCGGGAAGGAAAATCGTGGGGATTTTGTCTCCCAAATCCTGTTTGCACCTCCATTTCCTCCCTGTTTTCCTGCTTGGGATGCTCCATGAAAAAAAAATGCTGGATAGACAAATCCATGCCAAAAAAGTTTCTATCAAATAAAAGCAGTTAATTCACAACAACCCCCTGGAAAAATCCAGGATTTCCATGCCATGCATCCATCAGCATTTTTATCCAGTCTCTCCTAGCCCAGATTTAATTCCATTTTCCAGAGGTTTCAATAACATTCCAGTTTCCAGGAATACTTTTCCCCGCTGTCATCATTCTGAAAAAAAAAGGTCAGGGTGATGAGGGGCTGGGATGGAATTCCGAGAGAAGCTGTGGCTGCCCCTGGATCCCTGGAATTGTCCAAGTCCAGGTTGGAACACTCTGGGATAGTGGGAGGTGTCCCTGCCCAAGGAAAAGGGATGGGATTTAAGAAATTTGGGAATAAAACAGGAACGCGGAAGAGCAATTTCACCTCCAACACCTTCCCAGCTCATCCCACCCCTCTGGCACCAATCCCAAAGTGGGGCTGATCCCCCAGAAAAGGCCCTCAGCAGCTCCAGCCTTAATTATTCCCAAAAAAACCCATGGCATTCCCTCTTCTCCCAGATTCCGGCACTGGAGCAGAGCCAGGCTATTCCCAAATATTTACATTCCCAGTTCCGTTGAAAGGAGTGGAATTGTTTTATATCCATTTTTTTTTCCAGGCATGGAAATCCTTGGCTGCGAAGGGGGAATGACACAGGCATGGAAAAAGGGAATTTTTCCCCACTTTTTAAGGGTTATCCTGATCCATCATCCCAGCAGAAGATAATTTGGAATACAACCACACACTCCTGACCCAAGAGGAATTCCCAATTCCCAGCAACCCCCACAATCCATGGAAAAATTTGCTGTTCGTGGAGACAAGGGCACATTCCTAAGCACAGATAAGGATTAATGTTGGATTCAGCATTCCAGTCAGGATCTGAGATCCTCCAAACACTCCTGGGCTCATCCCCAAAATATCTGGGATTGGTTCTGCTGTTCAAGAGTCAAGAAGTGCCAAGGAAAAAAATTCTCCTTTGGGAAAAAAAAAATGAAACAAACAGGAATTCAGCAAGCCAAGGAGACACGGATCCATCACTTCACCCACAAAAGTTGGGATTTGATTGGATTTACCTCTTGCCATGAATCAACCGGAACCCACTGGATAGAAAATAAACCCATAAAACATCCCAGGGAAAGGGATGGTGATTTTTTTTTTTTTTTCCTTCAGGAAAAATTTCCTTTCCTTGTTTATAAATCCTCCACATGGAAATTGTCATCCCAGGAAAAGCTCCCGACGGCTCTATTTGTATCCCAACTTCTCTGGGAAGGCTAGGAGCGGATCGATGCTGGTGGCAAGGTTGGGATGTGGCCAAACCTTCCCTCCCTGCATGGAAAAATCCAGGTTTTCATCCAGCCCAAAGCAGATCATTCCCTAAAACTGGGATGAGCTGGGAAAGGGCTCAGGGATGAGGAGAGAGATTGGAGGTGCCTAAGACTGGAATCCTCCATTCCTTGGGCTGATCCTGCAATGGGGGAAGAGGGAAAAGGGGGATTTTGCCTTTCTTGACATGGAGCTGCTGGAACGATCCAGAGGAATCCATGGAGCTGCTCTGGAGCCAGGCCGGGAGAGCTGGGAATGTTCCCCTGGAGAGGAGAAGCTCCAGGGAGAGCTCAGAGCCCCTGGCAGGGCCTGAAGGGGCTCCAGGAGAGCTGGAGAGGGACTGGGGACAAGGGATGGAGGGACAGGACACAGGGAATGGCTTTAGGCTGGAAAAGGGGAGATTTGGGTGGGATAGTGGGAATTAGGAATTCCTGGCTGGGCTGGAATTCCCAGATTTGCTGTGGCTGCCCCTGGAAATGTCCAAGGCCAGGTTGGAGAGCACTTGGATCCACCTGGGACAGTGAAAGTCATCCCTGCTCGGTCCCTGGATGACCTTTCCAAGTCTCTCCCCAATCCCAACCATCCCATGGTTTTAGGGAATGAGGTCCTGGAGTACCCCAGCAGCTCTGGGATTGCTCCTTGTGCCACACTTCCCACCCAGCCTCAATTCTTTATCCCAAAATCTCTGAGCTTGGAAAAGCCCTCGAGGATCATCCAGTCCCAGCTGTGCCCAATGCCCAGAGCTCTGAGTGCCACCCCCAGGAATTCCTGGGACACCTCCAGGGATGGGCACTCCAAACCAGAGGACAGATATTCACGGGATCATGGAATCATTAAGGTTGGAAAAGAGCTCTGAGTTCATCCAACCCTTCCCCAGCCCTGCCAAGGCCACACTGCCCCGTGTCCCCAAGTGCCACATCCACAGGGATTTAAATCCCTCCAGACATGGGGACTCCACCCTCTACCTGGGCCACAAATGGACAACAAATTTAGGGGAAGAAATTTTCCCAACTATCCAATCTAAACCTCCCAGAATCCCTGAGGTGGGAAAAGAGCTCCAAGGTCAGCGAGTCCCAGCTGTGCCCGATGCCCACCCTGTCCCCAGCCCAGAGCTCTGAGTGCCACCTCCAGCAATTCCTGGGACACCTCCAGGGATGGGCACTCCAAACCTCCCTGGGTACTTCCCACCTTCCCAGGAAGAAATTCCGCCACAAATTCCCACAAATCTCCCCCTTTCCCCTCCCAGATCCACCAAAAAGGAATTAAACAATTGGAGTCCTGCACGAGGAGGATGCTCAGCTCTTCTGCTGCTGCTGGATGGCCCAGAAATAATTTAATTTAATCTCTTTTTGACCCAGTTCTGGGCAAACACTGATTTTTTTTTTTTAATTGTTGTTCACTTGCCAAAACGAGGGGGAAAAAATATTTAAGCCAAGCTGAAGCAAAAATGGTTTTGTTTTTACTGCTGGGTTTCAGATTTTGTTGGAATAGCAACGTTTTCTGGGTGGTTTTTCCTCAACCCAAAATATTTATCTTGCTGTGCTTTGCTTTAATCACTTCATTAAATATGCAAAACCCCAAACAAAAATATTGAGATGACAACAACGTTTTAATAAGGGAAATCTTGCACTTCTCCAAGTTTTTTTTCCCCCCTTTCCTTGGATGTGGTTTTATCCAAGAGCTGTTTCCTTCCACAGGGATGAATTATTCAGGATAAATTAAATAAAATAAAGCCAGAGCTGAACTTGGCCTTCATGGCCAGATCCAAAGGAAGGGAAAAAAAAAAATTGGATAAACCTTGTCCTGTTTATTTTGGTCTGATGCTCTTAGATATGGGAACGATGTATTTTTAATGGATAAATATAATATATTATATAATATTTTTTTACTATTTATAAAAAATAAATAAGGATTTTTGGTGGGTAAATGAAATTTTTTTTAAGATGCAGGAAAGAGTCCAGAGGAGGCCAAGGAGCTGCTCCCAGAGCTGGGAGTGTTCCCCTGGAGAGGAGAAGCTCCAGGGAGAGCTCAGAGCCCCTGGCAGGGCCTGAAGGGGCTCCAGGAGAGCTGGAGAGGGACTGGGGACAAGGGATGGAGGGACAGGACACAGGGAATGGCTTTAGGTTGGGAAAGGGGAGATTTGGGTGGGATATTGGGAATTGGGAATTCCTGTCTGGGCTGGAATTCCCAGATTTGCTGTGGCTGCCCCTGGATCCCTGGCAGTGCCCAAGGCCAGGCTGGACATTGGGGACAGTGGGAGGTGTCCCTGGGACAGTGGAAGTGCTGGGGCTGGAATGAGACGTTGTGGATTGTCCTGCAGGGAGTTTGGTTGCTGGTCCCAAACTTCTCAAAACACCTCCAACATTCCCAAAAGATCCAATCCCTGGAATCACTCGGATTCTTTCCGGAAAAAGTTTCTTTTTGGAGTTGAGATCAGCTCTTGCAGGTTTGGATCCAGCTGGGATTTTGGGATCTGCTCCCAGGGAACAGGGACAGGAGGAGAGGGAACGGCCTCAGGCTGGGCCAGGGGAGGCTCAGGGTGGACAGCAGCAGGAATTTCCCCATGGAAAGGGGGGGCTGAGGCCTTGGGAGTGCCCAGGGAGGTTTGGAGCCCTCATTCCTGGAGGGATTTAAAATCCATGTGGATGTGGCGTTGGCAGTTCTGGGAATGGTTGGACTTGACCTTGGAGGGCTTTTTCCCACCTTAATCGTTCCAAAATCCCTCGTGGAACCGAGATCCCCTCAGGGCTGGTTCCTCTCCATGAAGATTTGGAGTGTCCAGCAACTCCCTGAGAGCAAGAACTGCATTTTTTCTGGACCGGAAAATTACTTCTTTAATTAACTCCTCATTCTGAGCATGTTATTCCACATCCAAACGTTCCCGTAACTCCCTGACAAACTGCACAACCCCGGGATTTTCATGGAATAAAAGGGTTTTATGCCTGGACCTGGGTTTTCTGGATGCTCCAGAGGTGGCTGACCTCGGGCGTTCACATCCAGGGAAACTCAGAATTCCTGGAGCATTAAAACCCTCAAATCGTGGGGAGAGAAAAGGGCGATTCTCTCATGTCGGAGGAGGACGTGATGGGAATATTGGAACGGGAAAAATGGAGAATTCCAAGGATTAAAGACCTTTAGCAGGGAGTGAAAATTAAAGCCGTTTTCCCTTTTTTTTTCCCCCCCTTGGATCCAGATTTCCTTGGCCTCCAAAGCCCTTTAGGGTGGGTTTGTGCATCACCTGGCCCAGTGGGATCTCAGCTCCCGGCACAGATTCCAAGGATTTCTGGCCAGGGAAATAATTAATAACAATCACTGTAATAATTAGCATGTCCTGAGGAATCTGCCATGGTTGGATTGAGTTTAAGAGGGCAAAAAAAAAAAAAAATCCCAACAAAAGGAGGGGGATTATTAATTACTGTAAGAAGCATTAAAGGATCATTTGGATTTCATGGAAAATTCAGGGGCTCGTTTTAATGGGAATTCCCATTGGCTCCGAGCTGCCCAACTCCAGGGGAATTTCCAGGAGGTGCTGGGAAATAATTCCTGCTTTTATTTTGAGGATAAAATGCAGAGAAACTGGGACTTTAAAGAAAATGTGGGTTTGTCAGTTTTATGGGGAGGGGAAAATGAGGATTGGGGAGGAATTAATTTGGAATCAAAGGATGTTGGTGCCAGGATTTTCCTTGGAATTCTCCAAAGTGCATCAGAGAAATCCTTTTAAACTCGAGAAGGGGGAACTTGGGACAGAATGTGGGAATCTGATTTGGGTCCTGGGTGGTTGGTGCTGAGGATATTCCTGAGTTACCTCATGGAAAAATGTCGTTTTCTTGGAATTCCAGAATGGTTTTACTTGGAAGGGACCTTGGGGCTCATCCCTGTCCTTCCCCTATCCCAGGTTGTTCCGATCCTGTCCAACATTTCTCTTCCAGGGGAAAAAAAAAAATCTGCTTTTCTCCATGTGCTGATGATGGAATTTCACAGAATCCTGTGCCTGGGGAAAAAACCCTTCCTGAACTTTCCCTCCTCTGGGCACCTCCGTGGGGTGTTGGGGGTGACTGCAAGAGTTTGGGGCTTTAGAGATGTCCAAAAAAATGGCCAAAATTGGGGCAGGGATAAGGAAAACATCCCAGGGACATCCACACCTGATCCTGGAGCAATTTCAGGGGCTCTAAAAGGATGAAAGACAAAAAAA
>VWZU01003189.1:2288-14173 GCA_013397095.1 Sterrhoptilus dennistouni | reverse complement strand
GGGAGGTGTCATGGCTGGAAGAGGATGGGATTGATGGTCCCTTCCCACCCAAACCCCTCTGGAATTCCACAGTTCCCCGATTCTCCGGGAGCTGTTGGCATCCAGGCTGTTTGATCCACACTCCCTTCCCCACATCCCATTTTTCCAGGCACAGGAAACCACTCCTGGGCTCTGTTCCTGCTCCCGTTCCCGGATTTGGGAGCCCGTGGGCAGCTGTGAATTCCCAGCTTTCCCCACACGGCAGCAGGTGGTGCCAGGGAGGATCAAGGATAAACAGGGATAAATACACAGGGATAAAACGCACACAGCAGCCTCTGGAATTCACTCGGATCTGGGAGCTCCAGCCTCTGGAATGTCACCAAATCCAGCATTTAAACCTGTCCTGACCTATGTAAAATAAACCCCAATATCCAAATCCAGCATTTAAACCTGTCCTGACCTATGTAAAATAAACCCCAATATCCAAATCCAGCATTTAAACCTGTTTTAACCCATCCAGAATAAACCCCAATAACCAAACCCAGCACTTAAACCTTTCCTATCCTATCCAAAATAAACCCCATTAACCAAATCCAGCATTTAAACCTGTTCTAACCCATCCAGAATAAACCCCAATAACCAAACCCAGCCTTTAAGCCTTTCCTATCCCATCCAGAAGAATCTCTGATATCCAAACCCATCATTTAAACCTTTTCTATCCCATCTAGAATTAAACCCAGCACCCAACTCAGCATTTAAACCTGTCCTGACCTGTGTAAAATAAACCCCAATAACCAAACTCAGCCTTTAAGCCTTTCCTATCCCATCCAGAAGAAACTCTGATATCCAAACCCATCATTTAAACCTTTTCTATCCCATCTAGAATTAAACCCAGCACCCAACTCAGCATTTGAACCTGTCCTAACTCATCCAGAATTTAACCCAGCCCCAAACCCAGCCTTTAAACCTTTTTTTACNAAAGGAAAGGAAAGGAAAGGAAAGGAAAGGAAAGGAAAGGAAAGGAAAGGAAAGGAAAGGAAAGGAAAGGAAAGGAAAGGAAAGGAAAGGAAAGGAAAGGAAAGGAAAGGAAAGGAAAGGAAAGGAAAGGAAAGGAAAGGAAAGGAAAGGAAAGGAAAGGAAAGGAAAGGAAAGGAAAGGAAAGGAAAGGAAAGGAAAGGAAAGGAAAGGAAAGGAAAGGAAAGGAAAGGAAAGGAAAGGAAAGGAAAGGAAAGGAAAGGAAAGGAAAGGAAAGGAAAGGAAAGGAAAGGAAAGGAAAGGAAAGGAAAGGAAAGGAAAGGAAAGGAAAGGAAAGGAAAGGAAAGGAAAGGAAAGGAAAGGAAAGGAAAGGAAAGGAAAGGAAAGGAAAGGAAAGGAAAGGAAAGGAAAGGAAAGGAAAGGAAAGGAAAGGAAAGGAAAGGAAAGGAAAGGAAAGGAAAGGAAAGGAAAGGAAAGGAAAGGAAAGGAAAGGAAAGGAAAGGAAAGGAAAGGAAAGGAAAGGAAAGGAAAGGAAAGGAAAGGAAAGGAAAGGAAAGGAAAGGAAAGGAAAGGAAAGGAAAGGAAAGGAAAGGAAAGGAAAGGAAAGGAAAGGAAAGGAAAGGAAAGGAAAGGAAAGGAAAGGAAAGGAAAGGAAAGGAAAGGAAAGGAAAGGAAAGGAAAGGAAAGGAAAGGAAAGGAAAGGAAAGGAAAGGAAAGGAAAGGAAAGGAAAGGAAAGGAAAGGAAAGGAAAGGAAAGGAAAGGAAAGGAAAGGAAAGGAAAGGAAAGGAAAGGAAAGGAAAGGAAAGGAAAGGAAAGGAAAGGAAAGGAAAGGAAAGGAAAGGAAAGGAAAGGAAAGGAAAGGAAAGGAAAGGAAAGGAAAGGAAAGGAAAGGAAAGGAAAGGAAAGGAAAGGAAAGGAAAGGAAAGGAAAGGAAAGGAAAGGAAAGGAAAGGAAAGGAAAGGAAAGGAA
The DNA here is from genome assembly GCA_013397095.1 of Sterrhoptilus dennistouni. Taxonomy (NCBI): domain Eukaryota; kingdom Metazoa; phylum Chordata; class Aves; order Passeriformes; family Zosteropidae; genus Sterrhoptilus; species Sterrhoptilus dennistouni. The sequence continues at coordinate 12,249 of VWZU01003189.1, read as the reverse complement.
AGGAAAGGAAAGGAAAGGAAAGGAAAGGAAAGGAAAGGAAAGGAAAGGAAAGGAAAGGAAAGGAAAGGAAAGGAAAGGAAAGGAAAGGAAAGGAAAGGAAAGGAAAGGAAAGGAAAGGAAAGGAAAGGAAAGGAAAGGAAAGGAAAGGAAAGGAAAGGAAAGGAAAGGAAAGGAAAGGAAAGGAAAGGAAAGGAAAGGAAAGGAAAGGAAAGGAAAGGAAAGGAAAGGAAAGGAAAGGAAAGGAAAGGAAAGGAAAGGAAAGGAAAGGAAAGGAAAGGAAAGGAAAGGAAAGGAAAGGAAAGGAAAGGAAAGGAAAGGAAAGGAAAGGAAAGGAAAGGAAAGGAAAGGAAAGGAAAGGAAAGGAAAGGAAAGGAAAGGAAAGGAAAGGAAAGGAAAGGAAAGGAAAGGAAAGGAAAGGAAAGGAAAGGAAAGGAAAGGAAAGGAAAGGAAAGGAAAGGAAAGGAAAGGAAAACGAGGGGGGAGGAAAAGGACATGAACAAACAAACAAACAAAAAAATAAATTCCCAAATCCACCCGAGCGGAGGCTCCAAAACAAATTAACGTTGCCACGGTAACCGGGGGTGTGTGGGCAGCTCCGAACGCACGGAATTAAAACCGGCGTCATGTTTAGCGCTTAATTAAACCCTGGCCCAGCGCTGCCTCCCCGGGACACCGGGAATTATTCGGGAATTATTCGGGAATTCGGGACACCCCCGCACCTGCTGGGGCTGGGAATTCATCCCATCCCAAATCCCCGGGTTTGAGTCCCAAGTTCTCCGCGTTGCTGTTGTAGATGGAGAAGATCCAGAGGGGAAAATTCCAAGGTTTATTTCCCCCCTCTTTCCTGCCCTTTCTTCCTTCCCGTAATTTTGATTTTCTCCAGGAGGGACCGCGCGGGGTCATCCGGAGGATGGTGGAGACAGCGGGGCCCTTGTTCCTCCTCTGGGATCATCCAAAGGCTGCGGGATCCTCTGGAAAATGCCGCCTTTATTCCTCCAGCTCTGGGAATTGGGGCCTCAAGAATTCCTGGAGTCTGAAAGAAATTTATCATTCCCAAAAAAAAACCCCCAGGGATCAGGATGGTGTGACCAGTTCAGCTCCAGCCCTGGGGGAAAATTCCCATTTTCTCATTTCTGGGAAGGAATTTTCTGTTCTGCCCCAGGGAAAATTTGGAGNTGCCCTTTCTTCCTTCCCGTAATTTTGATTTTCTCCAGGAGGGACCGCGCGGGGTCATCCGGAGGATGGTGGAGACAGCGGGGCCCTTGTTCCTCCTCTGGGATCATCCAAAGGCTGCGGGATCCTCTGGAAAATGCCGCCTTTATTCCTCCAGCTCTGGGAATTGGGGCCTCAAGAATTCCTGGAGTCTGAAAGAAATTTATCATTCCCAAAAAAAAACCCCCAGGGATCAGGATGGTGTGACCAGTTCAGCTCCAGCCCTGGGGGAAAATTCCCATTTCTCTGAAGGAATTTTCCACTCTACCCCAGGGAAATTTGGGGATGTTTTTTGGGGGGGTTTTGATTCCATCAGCCTTGAAATCCAAGCTGGAGCCCACCTGTGACTTCCCCAGCTCCTGCCTTTAATCCTCCTTGACATCCCGGCTGCTGCTGCTGCTTCCATAATGAAAATCCAGCCAGGGAATTAGGGCTGGGATTCATTTCACCCACCGAGGATAATTAAGGGATGCGAAGATGCAGCGCTGGAGAGGGAGGGAGGGATAATTCCTGAATAATTCTGGAATAATTCAGGAAAAGGCTCCGCTCAGGTCTTGCCCTGGCCACAACAGCAAAACCTCCCCTTGCAGAGCCTTGGCAGAGTTTTTCTCTATTTTCCGGCCTTTTAAAAGACGCCCGAATCCAAGGAATTCAAAGGGAGATCCTGGAAGAGGGAGGCAGGGATAATTCCTGAATAATTCCCGAATAATTCCCGATTAATTCCCAAATAATTCAGGAAAAGGCTCCACTCAGGTCTTGCCCTGGCCACAACAGCAAAACCTCCCCTTGCAGAGCCTTGGCAGAGCTTTTCCCAATTTTCCAGCCCTTTAAAAGGCTCCCAGAATCCAAGGAATTCAAAGGGAGATCCTGGAAGAGGGAGGCAGGGATAATTCCTGAATAATTCCGGAATAATTCTGGAATAATTCAGGAAAAGGCTCCACTCAGGTCTTGCCCTGGCCACAACAGCAAAACCTCCCCTTGCAGAGCCTTGGCAGAGTTTTTCTCTATTTTCCGGCCTTTTAAAAGACGCCCGAATCCAAGGAATTCAAAGGGAGATCCTGGGAGAGGGAGGCTGGGATAATTCCTCAATAATTCTGAATAATTCCGGAATAATTCTGGAATAATTCAGGAAAAGGCTCCACTCAGATCTTGCCCTGGCCACAACAGCAAAACCTCCCTGTGCAGAGCCTTGGCAGAGTTTTCCTCTATTTTCCAGCCCTTTAAAAGACACCCAAAATCCAAGGAATTTCTCATCAGAGCTCCAGGCTCGTGGGAGGTGTCCCTGCCCCTGGCAGGGGTGGGATGAGAGAGGAGCTTCAAGGTCTCTCCCAACGGGAAGCGATTCCAGGATTCTGTGAATTCCTCTGCTGGAAAAGGCTGATGGTTGTGCCCCCCACGCCCACGGAACTGCTGCCGCCACATTCCGGGATTTGATTTATTTAACCCCCTGTGGATCCCCTGGAGGTTTTCCTCCTCTTTGTGGATTTCTTCCCCAGGCCGAAGGTTAAATGGGAAAAGTTTCCCTGGTTGTCATTTTTCCAGTCATTTTCCCATCGTCTCCTTTTTTTCCTCCAAGGAGGCTCCAGATGGGAATTTCATTGGGATTTAATGGGTTTTAAACCTCCTGAAAACCTTTGGTCTGTCCTGGAAAGTTTCAGGGAGAGAAGATCATGGAATCTTGGAAGTGGGTTGGGAAGGGATTTTAGGGATCAGCCAGTTCCAGCTCCAACATTTCCCACTCTCCTGGATTATCCCAACCTGGCCTTGGGCACTTGCAGGGATCCAGGGGCAGCCACAGCAAATCTGGGAATTCCAGCCCAGCTCCTCCCAGCCAGGAATTCCTTCCCAAAATCCCATCTCAATCTCCCCTTTCCCAGTGGGAAGCCATTCCCTGTGTCCTGTCCCTCCATCCCTTTTCCAGCTCTCCTGGATCTTCTGGATTAAAAACCAGCAACGTTCCTCCTCCAATCCCAAAGAGCTGCAAATCCTCCCACCCCTTTTCCCACATTTTCATCCCTTTTCCCTTGGATTTTCAGAGCTGCTGGGAGAAACCCCAAAAACACCAACCCCCCCCTGCAAATCCAGCCATGAATTAATCCCAGTTTTCCAGAAAATTCTTTGCCTGCCCCAGGTTTGAGGCTCCCTCCTGACGTCTTCCCAGGTTTTCTCCTCCAAAGATCCGCTATTTTTAAAACCCTTTTCCATCTATTTTTTCCCTCCCCTGCTCCCACTGCTTGGCATTTCCTCCGAGGAGCACGGGGACATTTTAACTGTTCCAAAAACCTGGATGCAAAAAGAAAAAAAAAAAACCTGGAATATTTCCCTTGGAAAGGCCCAGCTGGGATTTACAGCCCCGGGTATGGAGAGAAGGAATAAAACCAAAAAATTCCTTTAGGAGGTAAAAAATAAAAAAAATCTTTAAGGAGGTAAAATTTCTGTCACCTCTGAGTGTTCCTGGCTGCTCCCAGGAATCCAGGAGGGAAAAGCTTGGGAATCCATGGGGAATATTCCAGAAAATACTTTGATCTACACAGAAGTTAAATGGCTTTTTATTCTCTTTGAGGGAATGGGAGATTCCAGCTGGGAAATTCTTCATGGAATTGTCCATTGTGATTCGAGGATTTGCTGGGAATGGGAGATTCCAGCTGGGGAATTCCTCATGGAATTATCCATTGTGATTTGAGGATTTGTTGGGAATGGGAGATTCCAGCTGGGGAATCCCCATGGAATTATCCATTGTGATTCGAGGATTTGTTGGGAATGGGAGATTCCAGCTGGGGAATTCCCCATGGAATTGTCCATTGTGATTCAAGGATTTGTTGGGAAGGGAAAATTCCAGCTGGGAAATCCCCATGGAATTGTCCATTGTGATTCGAGGATTTGTTGGGAATACGAGAGTCCAGCCAGGAAATTCCCCATGGAATTATCCACTGTGATTCAAAGATTTGCAGGAATTTTGGCGCAGGGTGGGAAGAGGCACCACGAGATGACCCCCAGGGACACAAAATATTCCTTTGAACTCCACCAAATTCCAAATTATCCCACAAAAATCCTCATTTCCCAGCAGTTCCTTTTCGGACCAAGCCCCAGGACATTCCCATCACAGCTGATCCATCCTAAAAAACCCAAAATACTTTTTTTTTCTCCCCCAAACCCAACATTCCGAGGGCGATGCCAAACTGGAATTCTGGAGCATCAACCAGGATTTATCCTCCCTTTTATCCCAGAAAGGAAAAGCTTGAGTGGATTTTTTTTTTTTTCCCCATTATTATTTTATGCCACATCCCCAGAAAAAAAAAAAAATAAAAAAATTGTGTTTTCAGCACTTTCTCCTATCAGGAAAGTAATTGAGTCCAAATGAAGAGGGAATTATCTCCAGAGTTAATTATCCATCCCGGCAGCCCAGGGTTTTACATCCCAGCATTTTCCACTTCCACACAAAGCACGGGAATTCTCCTCTGCTCTAATTAATGGGCTGGGGGAGGCACCAGGGGCTGGGTTTGGGCTGGATTCGGGGGGATTTTGGGAATCTGAGCGGAGAGGGGACGGGAATGGCACGGAGAGGTGCTGGAACTGCCATTCCTGGGGGGAATATTGGAGCAAAACCCATTCCCAGTGCTGGAATCGCCATTCCCAATGGGAATTCTGGATCAACATCCCATTCCCAGTGCTGAAATCACCATTCCTGGAGGGAATATTGGAATCGCCATTCCTGAAGGGAATATTAGATCAAGGGAATATTAGATCCTTTTCCTGTGCTGGAATCACAATTCCCAAAGGAAATTCCGGATCAAGACCCCATTCCAGTGCTGGAATTGCCATTCCTGGAGAAAATATTAGATCAAAACCCTTTTCCAGTGCTAAAATCACCATTCCCAGAGGGAATTCTGGATCAAGACCCCACTCCCAGTACTGGAATTTCCATTCCTGGAGGGAATATTGGATCAAAATCCATTCCCAGTGCTGCAATCACCATTCCCAATGGGAATCCTGGATCAAGACGTCATTCCCAGTGCTGGAATTACCATTCCCAGAGGGAATCCAGGATCAAGACCCCATTCCTAGTGCTGGAACTGCCATTCCTGGAGGGAATATTGGAGCAAAATCCATTCCCAGTGCTGGAATCACCATTCCCAGAGGGAATCCTGGATCAAAACCCCATTTCCAGTGCTGGAATAGCCACTCCTGGAGGGAATTCTGGAGCAAAACCCATTCCCAGTGCTGGAATCACCATTCCCAGAGGGAATCCTGGATCAAAACCCCATTTCCAGTGCTGGAATAGCCACTCCTGGAGGGAATATTGGAATTGCCATTCCTGGAAGGAAATATTAGATCAAAACCCATTCCAGTGCTGGAATTGCCACTCCTGGAGGGAATATTGGAACTGCCATTCCTGAAGGGAATTCTGGATCAAAACCCATTCTCAGTGCTGGAATCACCATTCTCAGAGGGAATTCTGGATCAAGACCCCATTCCCAGTGCTGGAATTGCCATTCCTGGAGGGAATATTGGAATCATCATTCCTGGAGGGAATATTGGAGCAAAACCCTTTTCCAGCACTGGAATCGCCATTCCCAGAGGGAATTCTGGATCAAGACCCCATTCCCAGTGCTGGAATCACCATTCCCAGAGGGAATTCTGGATCAAGACCCCATTCCCAGTGCTGGAATTGCCATTCCTGCACGAAAAATTCCCAAAATATCACCAAAAAAATGGGAATGTGGCAGCTCCTCGGGAATGTTTCCCTGCTTGTTGCTTCCTGCAGGATAAAAAAAGGCTGGAATTGTGGAATTCCAACCCAAATCTTGGAATTCCTGCAGGTCCCGTTTTTTTCCCCCCCGACCAGATATCAGGATTTTTATGGAATCTTGGAATTTGGGGCTGTTTTCATTCCTTGGTTTGTTCTCCTTGGTTTATTTTGGTTTTGTCTTTTTTGTTTTTTTTTTTCCATTATAGACATTGTTAAAAAAAATAATTTTTCCAAGAATACATTTGGAAGTTGTTGTGGGAATCGGAGGAATTAAACAAAATAAAATAAAGGAAGGAAGGAAAATAAAGGGAAAAATGGGAATTAAAAAGCCACAGGATGGGTGGGGTTATGTATATGGGAATATCCATGTGTTATATGTATATAGGAAATAATGTGGAGAGGGAAAATAGGGAATTCCAACCCTGGGTGGGTCAAAATCCATTCCCAAGCCAAATTCCAAATCCAAAAAAAAAAAATAAGGACAATGGAACCTCTCCCCCTGGAATGATTGAAAACATCAGCACAACCTCACACCAGTTTCGCACCAGTTTCTTTTCCATCTGGAAACTCTCCAAGGGGAAAAAAACATCCCAACCAAAATCCCAACCAAAAATAACCAACAGGAAAAGCTCCAGGAGTCCCATCCAGTTGGATCCCAACGGCGCCTTCATCCTCCAGGAAATTCTTGTGTTGAATCCTTCTTGTTCCCTGCGGCCACCCCAGTGCAAAAAATCCTGAAATTCACTTTTCCCAAAGTTTTTCTCCGACTTTTTTTTTTTTCCCCCCTTTCCCCAGCACCACTGGCAGCTCCGAGCCCCAATTCCAGGCCCATTCCGGAAAAACCAACCCGTCCAAAGACCAAAAAAAAAAAAAAACCAACAAAAAAACAAGGAAAAAAAAAAAAAATGAAAACTAGGAAGAAAAACCACCACAAAGTTTTCCCAGCGTGGTCGAAGCGTCCTCCTGCCTCTCCTGGAGCTCGGCATTCCCGGGATTCGGGAGCGTCCCAGTTCTCCGGCGCGAGCGCGGCGGCGCTGGTGGGGGGACACTGGTTGGTGGCACTGGTTGGTGGCACTGGTTGGTGGCACTGACCCGAGTGTCCCACCGGCTCCTTCCCGCCCCTCTCTACAGCCCCAGCGCCGGGATCAGGATGGGAATGAGGAGCAGCACCCGGAGCTCCCGGTGCCGGCTGCTTCCAGCCTTGGGATCCGTGAAAGTCTTCTGGTCCGGCATCACGTCGGTGGTCAGCTGGGCCTGGTGGGAAAGGAGGGATGGGAGGGGTTTTTTTAGGGAAAAAATGTTCTAAAGTTGGAAAATTCCATGGGGGATGTCGTTCATGAAATGTTTGGGAATGGATTCCCAGCCCCGGGATTCCCCCCAAGTACCTCGGAGTAGCACAGGCTCTGCTCCTTGGATTTGTTGGGCTTCAGGGCTTGTTCCTGGTGGGAGAAATTGGGAATGGTGAGGGCAGGAATGTGACCCTGGAGCTGGGAGGTTTGGGGTCCCGAATTTCCCTGTGGGAATCAGCTCGGAGCGCTGGGAGATTTGGGAAAGGCTCATCCCGTCTCCACAGGCAGCTCAGGGGCTGCAGTGGATCCTGCCCCGCTCCCACTGTGATCCCGCTGGGAATTCTGCCAGGAATTCTGCTGGGAATCCTGGGACATCCCACCAGTCCCCATCCTGCTCCTCTGCATTTCTGGAACACCCTCAGCCATTCCCCAATCCCATTTCCCTGAATTCCCAGATCACTCCCAGCCATTCCCCAATCCCATTTCCTGCATTCCTGGGATAACCCCAACCATCCCCAATCCCATTTCCCTGAATTCCTGGAACACCCTCAGCCATTGCCAATCCCAGTTCCCTCCCATTCCTTTTCCACCCATGGAACAAAACATGGATGCCCAAGCCCAGATCTTGCCAAGACAACACAGATTTCCCATATTACCCAAAAACCCCACAGAATTCCACCTCCCAAACGAGGAGAAGCCACATGCAAGGGGTCTTTCCAGATTTCCCAAAAATCCCCACGGAATTCCATCTCCCAAACAAAGAGAAGTCAGCCTCAGGGGGTCTTTCCATATTTCCCAAAAACCCCCCACAATTCCACCTCCCAAACGAGGAGAAGCCACACTCAGGGATCACCTTGACAGGTGAGGGGGAAGCTGGGCAAGATTCTCTCCCTCCCCATTCCAGATCCCAACCAGTGCCCGGATCCTTCCACCCCTTGGATAAATCCAAGCAGGACATTTTCCCCCATCCCACGGGATGTCCCCCAGCCCCACCAGTGCTCCCAGTTCGGCCCCACACCTGGAGGGAGGTGCAGGTGCTGATGACGCCGCCGTCGTAGGCCGTGTTGCTGTCGTTGACGTCGTCCGGCAGCGCCGGGATCTCCTCTGTCTTGGGAATCACCGTCACGGCCGGATTGGGATTTTTGGGAGCCACGTTGACGTCGGTCCCATTCCCAAAAGCTTGGATGGCGTTTCCTGAGAGCGGGAGAGGGTTGAGGAAGGGAAGGGAATGATAAAAACAAGGGGAGAAAAGGGGTGGAGCAGGAAGTGCCTTACGGAGACAGGGATTCTCCGTGAAATCCCGCAGGAATTTCTCGCACTCCTCCTCCATGTTCCCACTGCCTTTGCAGGAGCACCAGGGCGAGATGGTGATGCTGGTGGTGCTGGCGTCCACGTAGTTGGGGGTGATGTCAAAACCTGGCGAGGAGGAGGACGAGGAGGAGGGAGGAATAGGAATGAAATCCTGATAGCATAGGGTTAAATTGATTTCTGAAGTAGCAAGGGCCTGAAAACAGGGGATTGGCTCTACTGTAACCAGGATGTTATTCCATGCTATTGTTTTAACTAAATGAAATATAAAGCATCACTTTGCACAGGTGGTGGGGGGAGAGAAAGGAGGAGCCCTGGTAGAACGCACAGACTCCGAAAGGAATCTGTTAGGTCAGGAGGATCTGTACCAATATAATCATTAATATGACGCGTGCCAGAATTGTCTATCGTGGTATTAGTTTGGTAATTAAATATGATCATTTTCTCAAACCAGAATCTTGAGCAAGAATCACACGGACTGTTGTTCCTCGGGATGGAATCAACGGAACAACGGGGTTTAATGATTAACACGAATCCTTTTGTAACAAGAAAGGTATAAAATTGTATTCATTTTAGCGTGTCGGACGAGCCGAAATTTTGGGTCGTCCGAACTGGACGCTCGGCTCCCAGAGCTCTGAAATAAAGCACCGCACACGATTTCACATTTGTGTGTTCTTTCCTTGGCTAACAATCCCATCGGGAAAAGCCATTTCCGACCCCGATCCCGGCACTCACCGATGAGTCCCGCGTAGGAGCCCAGGCAGGCCTGGAAGTTGTCCCCGGGACAGCTGGTCAGGGACTGGAAGGTGGCCTGGCAGTTGGTGTGGAAATCGGCCAGACGGGATCTGGAGAGGAGGAGAAGTGGGGAAAAAAACCCAAAATTTTAGCGCCGCTTTCATCCAATTCCGCAGCCAGAAGGAATTTTTAAATGGGATAAAAGTGGCCCAACTACGTTGGGAATAAAAGTTCCCAACAGGAATTTTTAAATGGAATAGAAGTGGCCCAACTGTTTAATGGAATAAAAGTTCCCAACAGGAATTTTTAAATGGAATAGAAGTGGCCCAACTATTTAATGGAATAAAAGTTCCCAACAGGAATTTTGAAATGGGATAAAAGTTGCCCAACTATTTAATGAAATAAAAGTTCAGGAATTTTTTAATGGAAGAAAAGTTCAGGAATTTTTTTAATGGAATAGAGGTGGTCCAACTATTTAATGGAATAAAAATTCCCAACAGGAGTTTTGAAATGGGATAAAAGTTGCCCAACTATTTAATGAAATAAAAGTTCCCAGCAGGAATATTTAAATGGAATAAAAATGACCCAACTATGTAATGGAATAAAAGTTCCCAAACAGGAATTTTCCATGTTTATTTTCCTTCCTTGCGACTCAGCCCATGGAGAA
>VWZU01003187.1:720942-765937 GCA_013397095.1 Sterrhoptilus dennistouni | reverse complement strand
GTATTGCAAGAAAAATCACGTAATTAAAAATAGTAGTGTAATAAACACACTGAGGCCAAGTTTTGATTTCACAAAAACCTTTATTTCTGGCATCTAAGTATTTAATTTGCAATCTGATAGAAAGTTTCACGTTGTCCACACATGTTTTCAACACGATTCTATGCTACGTTATTCTATGCTGTATTTTGTAAAGCCTGCTTCTTTCCAATTCTCAGCACTGAGAAATTTCTTCTTTCTTAGGTTCTATGCTGTGTTTATGTATAACAGATGCCCCGGTTACAGCTCATTTTAAATAAAAGGAGGGCTAAAGGAGAATTGCACCAAACTGCTTATTAAAGATTATGTCAGACACAGCCACTGGCCCAGCTGCCTTTTTTTTTTTTCCCTTAGAAATCCCCAGAATGTTTTACTACCATCAAATTGCTAAAAGTGCACTCCCTAGGATGAAATCCTCTGAAGCAGCACACATCCTTTATCTATTAGGGAAAAAGGCTTTATATTCAGATTTGGTGGTGCACATAAGACACCCTCCGTTTATTCCTTGTTGGCTAAAATATCAGTTCACAAGAAGTGTAAAACCTGTTCTCTTAACTCAAAAATCAAATGTCACTTTCTTCCCGGCACGTTACCCAATCATTTCAGTGCTTCAATCATGTGAATCCTGCAACCATATTTCTGTAAAAACACTGTCAAGTATCTCCCTGCTAATGATCGCATCCAATTTCTCAGTTATCACTAAGTCTTCTCACAGTGTATGCACAATTAACAATTTTGGGTTTTATATATTTATATTTTCTCATCACAGAGTATCTAATTAATTAATTTCACATTTAAGCATCTGTACTGGTATGACTTCTTTGACCACTTTTTCTTCAGTTGCAAGTTAAATATCTTCAAACCATGGATAAAGGCAAGAAACTCAGAAAGCTGATTTTTCCCTTAACACCAACAAACAAATTACACCTGCTGCAAGTCCTTTCCCACTCTGGGAGATCTGGGAGATAGTCTGATGCTACACAAAGTATGTCATGTAGCCCCTTAAGCCAACGACTCACTTCTTGTATGTACTTTCCTGTATGTTCATCTTCTAATACTTTTGGAAAAATCACTGAGAAGGTCCAGCCCTGTTTTTATCTCCAGTCACCTTTGCAAATCCTGGAGCCATCCAATTCCTGTCAGTGCTGACTGGGACTGGTCTAATTAGGTTTTCTCTATTCATAAAAATGTCAGTGAATAGCAGATTAAAAAAATGAAAACTGTTAATCTAGGCATAGTAATTTTAGTACTGCATGTATGTGCACGATGTTTTTCCTCTGTAAATGAGAAATATAAAAATACTGCAGTGCTGTAATTTGAACTCAGCTATTGCTGCTGCACCTCAACAGAACAGGGGAGAGCTCTCCTATCCATCTTTTCCCTCCCTCCCAAGGGCTTTTCCACCTACCTCAGCTAACTTGCTGGCACAAAATTCCATATTTGTTACAAGAGTATACTGCATTCTCAAACACTGCCAAAAAACCTGCACAGTTGCAAGAGTATACACACAGCTCATGATCCTAACCCTGCAGTCTCTCCAGACACCTCGATTGCCATGTCTTTATATCAGGGTATCAGGACAAAGCTCAGCTAACTTCAAGTTAATCTCCAAATTTAAAGGCCGTAAGAGAGGCAAATGAAGTTAAAAGAGCATCGGATTTTAAATTACCAACCAAGCACTATCACTGTACGAGTTTTCATAAGTAGGAAATAGGAGCACAATCTCATCAGTTCTGGTGTTATCAACCAACATGAATTTCCCCTTGCAGTGCATCTTACCTCTTCCTATAAATACAACAAAAATTGAACACAGTTTTGAGTCTCTGTTTTCAGCAGAGCCAGCAAGGAATATTATTTCCAATTCATGTTAACTGATGCATGTACGATGATGACTGTTGTTCCCAGGTGTTTGTGCATGCTCTAACAATCCCCAGAATAATGGTTCAGCCAAGGCCACATATACAGAGGTATATTTTAGTTTAGTGGTTTATTTCTTAGAAGGAAGGTTCATGTATGGTCATCTGAAAATCCAGTAAGTTTTAGCCCATGTTGAAGACCCACAATTTTTAAATGAAAGGATAATTGGTAAGTGAATAAATGAAGAAAAAAAAAGTCAAAATCATTATCTGATAATTTCAAATAAATATGATAATTAGGCACCTGGCTGTATTCTGGATGGCTTTCTAAAACAAAATAAATGAATACAGGAATAGAAAGCTAAGAAATAAGCATTGATTTGTAACTGAAATCCTCCGATTTTTCCATTTCTATGAGACATCCAGCCCCATCTTTGCTCAGGAGAAGTCCAAAGTCCACAGTTCATTCCTCAGCAGGTAGCCCTGATCTCCTGCAAAAGGAAGTCTGGAAATGTTAAAGGAAGTCTGAAGATATGCTTCGTGACTGATGCTTGATGGAGTCCTTCACCCTCCAAATCTGAAGCCAGACATTAATACAACTCCAGAGAGCTGAGAAGAAGAAAAGTCTATCAAGAAATAAAAAATAGTAAGAAGAGGGACTAAAAGGCCAACATGGAGGGAGCAAGCTGGTGGCATTGCTAATGTTCAGTGTTTGCTTTTGAACTCAAGTGTGTTTGTCTAGCAAATATGCAACCCAGGCTAGCAGGTTTGCTGGCACATGTGAAAACATCTTCACTGCAGGAAGCCAAAAATATCAATACTTCCCTCTAAACAAGGGCAAAGTGAAAAGATGTATAGAAAATAATTTCCAGTTACTAAGTTTCACTTACATACCACCATCTGATGATGAAATCTTCAAATCCCAAGACTAAGAAAACCTCACTGAGAATGAAGGTCAGTGAGAGCTTTGGCTGTGATTCTAGTAGCTGGGTTTTTAACAGCTAATAACATTGTTCAATCAGCAGTCAAGAAGGCAAAGCAGAAATTAACAGAAAATCCTTGCTGTTTTCTCATGCAGCCACCCACTTTTGATTTGTGGTTCCACAAAGTGTAAGCCACTGCTGCTACCAGGTGAATAGTGGCATTACTGAGTTCAGGAAACAGAACTTGAGACAGCATAAAATAAAGCTGTCTTTTCCCAAGTGCTGTAGGGAAATGGGCCTAAGAGATCAGCAAAATGATCAAATGAAAACCACTGACCACCAGAAAAAAAAATAGTTTATAAGACATTTCCCCCGTCTTTTCCCAAGTGCTGTAGGGAAATGGGCCTAAGAGATCAGCAAAATGATCAAATGAAAACCACTGACCACCAGAAAAAAAAATAGTTTATAAGACATTTCCCACTCTACCAAATCACAAAATATTTTATTAATTCCAACATCAGTTTCATCAGTCCAGCCCACAGAGACAAAACTTCAAAGGTGCTCACAAAAACATTCTATCTACACGTGTAAGAAAGACCTTGGAAGAACCTATACATGTACCTCCTACAGGCAGAAACCACTCCCCCCAGACCCCAATCATATAAATAGGTATGCCAAAATGACATGAGGTTACGGGGATTCTAAGAAAAGGCTGAACATGTTTTACAGAAAACATGAACAAAAGTAAATAACAAAACACATACCAAACTAATCAAAACAGATGCCAAGACCTCTGAGGGAGAAAAAGGTTGACATTTTCATCCTTCTACACATAAGCATTCCTTCATCTGACAGAGAGAAACTCTTCTTAGGAGCTGAAACCCTTCTAATCAACACGGTAATGCTGATGGTCAATGGCCAGATACATTGCTATACACACACTCCTTGTCTGATGGGGCAAGGCAGATCCCACACACCAGGGCACAAACCATCCTGTACTGGTGCAGACTACACCCCATGTTTTCAACAGGACCATATGTAGGGTCAACTCATCTAAAAGGAGTTCCTAGACAAAATGGACATTATGCCCCAAAGGCAATCCTTTTTGTACTAATATTAGCTGCAATTCACACAAATCAGTTGCAAAAGCGTTTTTAAAATAGAATCGTTTTTACATGAATCATTTAAACACTTAAAATTTAAGATTCAAATTTGTAAAAATTTTGAAATTTTTACAAAAGAATTATTGGTAGGTCTTATCTTGAAAGTTTTATGCACATTGAAAATCCACATAATGTTAAAGTTGGTTGTGCATTCTAGGACACAGCCACATACCTGGGTCCATATAAATCTAAATAGCGTTTCCCAAAGTATCACCTTTAAATATTGTTGCCTTCTGCTTTAAGAAAGATGAGAAAAATCCCCATTTTACTCCCAAACCAGTCTTAAGCATGATAAGAAAATTGTCAAGTGCCATGAACATCTAAAATTGTCAGAACATTTAAGGTATAGTATTGTCAAGCATGTGCAATCTGTATGCATCTAGATTGTTATTTGTGCAAAAACATGCAGACATACTCTGCCTTTATGTGTAAATCCACACTGTCTTCAGTGAGGGCTTTGTGGTAGTCACTTAGGGCAGAATATGGCCTACATTTACCTTCTTGGTATTTAAAAGACGAGAATAATTATTAACTACTATCTGTTGAAAGACCCAACTGCAGAATGTTTTAGTAGAAAAATAAACACTTTAAGTTATTGACAGATTAACATTAGTGCAATTATTTTGATTGCCTTACTTCCACACAGTAGATTAAAAAAATATATTGTCACTTGTAAAAAGAACCTAAGACACTTCAGAAGCAGTTATGTAGCTGCCAAATAAAGAGAAAAGGAGCAGGTTCTGTGGCACTTTATGAAGCTCTCAATACTTAGTGCCTTCTAAAGCTCCAGGAAACGAGATCCAAGGCTTGTCAAGTAATTACAGTCCTTTCCATACAAAAATATATCACTTATGAGATTTTCAAAATGCTGACTAACTGTTGACTAGAAAAAACACTTTCTTTTGTATTCAGCTGTATCCTAGACAACATCTGGATCAGCTTCTTTCTTTGAAGAACCATTTTTGGTAGTCCGAGTTGGTACAAGGTCGTAACAATGGTGCTGGGTTCCCATTGTAAGCGTTTGCCTCGGCTTGTAGGCACTTCTGGGTTTGTGGGTGAAACAAGGTACCGTCCTACAAAAGACAGAAATAAACCTTGCTTTTAGGTCTTGCTGAAGGGCAGTACAGCTGCTTCAGAGGTGTAAGGTGTGACAGGCCTCCATAGTCAAATTCCTAAAGAATACATTTTGAGACCTCGGGCCCTTTTGTTATGGTAATCTCCAGTTCAAGTCTCTGGTTCCAACCCAGGAGCACTGTCAGCTAGGATATCGAGCTGCAAAAGGGCAGCGTAGCCAGCTGTGGGGGACTGTCCTGATCTGAGGCCATCCCCTTGGCCTGGGTGACACTCCCACATGCAAACATTCCCAAGGCCCCTGGCAGGTTTGAAAGCAAAATGCCAACAGCTTGTTTCTGAGCGTAACCCTGACTCCTGTGGAAGTCTGCTCCTTCCATCATCAGGAATGTTGCAGTTAATTGCATCCTGAGCTACAGCTCCTGATGCCCAGCAGCGTGTGCTTGCTCACAGACCTGCTGACAGACTCAGCTGCTGAATTGCTTTCCTGCTTCCGTCGTGATAATTGAAATTTTTGAGTGGATTAATCAGTATCCATCTCACTCATTTTTGACTCAGTGTCCACAAGAACTCAGTTCTTGCCAAGCTGCTGGGAAGGCTGTTCAAATCTTTGATTATGCTCCATCCATAAGGACAGCTGTCTGACACTACTACGCACAAAGCAAAAGAAATGTGGTGCTGACATCCCACCCATCACTTGCCTTGAAAGCTGGAGACTGGTGCTTTTGATTTAGTGCAGCAGCAGAAAAGGAATTGGAGCAGAGCAGTACGTTCAAATCACAGAGGCACAAAGAGATCACGAGAAAGAAGATTTAAAGTAATTGCTAAAATCTCAGATGCTAAAATTAATGGTTAGGAATACAGTGGAAAAAGATGCATTCCATAACTTTTTAAAATTTTATCATTTTCTCAGTTTGAAAATTTCAGTTTTCTCGATTACTTCTTGAAGTGACTGAAGATCCTTCAATATATGTCATCTTAGGGATTAATGTATATGACCTTGAGAAATTTTGTTAAAAGTCAACATTAAAAATGAAACATCATTTATGAAGTCAACCTTTTAAACATTTTTATTTAGTAATATCACTATGAGCTTCAGTCTGGACTAGATTTAAGAAATGGACAGTAATTTTCATCTTATTTTTTTAGTTTACCCTGCTACCTGCCACTGGTGGTAGTATCAAAGTGTGACATTTGTCAGCCATGGAGCCTGTAGAGATTAGATGCATTATGCAGACACATTATGTAAATATACCATTTTGATATATTATGTGACCTTTTCCCTTAGCCAAATAACAACACTCCAGAACCTGACCAAGGGCATAATTTTTCATCCAGCTAATTTTCTCTCAGGCATCCAGGAGCTTCTTTACAGATTCAAAACTACTAAACACAAGTTTTTCTAATATCACGTAGTGGCAGCTACTTGAAAGCAGGAAAGAGCACAATGTAACGGTGGTGTATGAAGTATTGGAGATACATGGTAATATAAATACAGGGGAATAGGTGGATGAAAAGAAAGCAGAAGTAGGCCAGCCATATGACTGGCTGGGGAAGGGTTATATTGAAGCACCTCAGCCTCAGGAGAAGAGAGTAGGGATGACATGCAAGAGAGAATGTTCCCAACATCCTTGATATTAAGAAGGGTGCTTTCCTTCCTCTCATCTTCCTGTTCTTTATGACTGGAATACTCCTTGCCTCCTACCCTGTTTCTGTGTTCAGATATTAAAAGCCAAGATATTTTATTTCCCCCAGAGGCCTGTGTCAGTGTTGTGGCTTGCACGATATCTATCCAGTAAGATAATTTTTTTTTAAAAAATCAACAGTTCTCCTTCCATCCACTCCCAAAAAAATCCAAACCCAAACCCAAGCAGGCACACCTACCTCTCTGAAAATAAACTTCTGGTTTTCAGGAACACTGTGGGCATTTTCTTGACACAAGTACATTGTTAAGTAGTCAGTCCCTGAATCGACTGCTGCGCAGACTTCCGGCTGCCGTGTGTTGTAACGTATCTCATGATGGGATGTGTACTCGAAAAACTACCAAGAGAAGAAACGAAGGACAGCAGTCATTTCATATGTACACAGAGAGTATTTATAAAGAAGCATATACTAAGAGACTATAATTAGGTTCACAAATAAAAGTTTCTGCTGTGAAGGGAAATTCTGCCAGAAATATTCAAGGGTCCTTAAGTTCTGCTGCTTACTATTTTACAGAAAATCAATCTCATCACAGCACTGCTTTACTTCAGTAGCACTTAAAATGCATGAAATGCTGAATAAGCATCCTGGAAAACAGGCATTCCAGCATCAAAGAATTTCTGAAATTCAGCTGTAATATTTGACTTTCACATTCTAGGCCCCCCTTAAAAATAGGATGGAAAACAGTTTCCGGTCTGACATAACACCTTCTTAATTCAGTCATCACAAAGTAAAATTACTTTTAACTAAGGAGTTGCTCACTGCATAGTTCAAATGCAGTTTGGTCCAGGTTCATTCCCACTTATAATGGTCATTTCCAGTACTAAGGAGGCATGGTGATGAGCATTTTGTTCTATAAAGTTTTAAGATATTATTTGAAGCAAATCAGTTACAACTGCTTTCAAACATGAAAAAAACTTCCTTAAAGACAATTTACTATCTTTGCTTGTTGCACAATGTTCTACAGAAGTGTTATGAACATGCTCTGAAACTCCTGGCTTGTGTAAGCAGTTATGGTTGAAGACTTCCTCAAAATTTTATACTTATCATGGACATTTGCCAGCTTTTGGACTTCATTAAAGAGAAGCAGAGTTTGAGAGTGGTTTGTATTTAGCAAGCTTATAAATAATTTAGATTACTATAGAGCAAGTATGTGTGTTTAGATCTGATTTAGATTATACTCAATAAAGTAGAGGTGTGTTTTATAAACATCAGAAAATTGCTTATTACCCATAGTACAGCTGCATTAGCAGAGACCAATAAAAGGATGAGGGAGAGAAGGAATCCTCTTTTGTTTTGTTTCCCCCCCTGGAGACTGTAAGGCTTTTTGAAGGGGGTTGTACCAATTCAGAAATGTATATACTTGAACTTATCACAAAAACATCCTTAACAACCACCAAGGCTAATAACCTTGAATGAGGAGTAGAAAATGGAGTTTCAGTATAAACAGGACCGTGCAATTACAAAATCTGCAGCCATCCACTTCCAAATATAAGAGCTCTGATTTAGACTACACTGACAACAACTGTTTCATGAAATCTGCACCTCCTGTTATCACAATCAGGAATTTCTCTGTCAAGGTGGCTATCACAGCCATACACTGACCAATGCTGCCCACTGCATCACCCTGTGGAGCCTCATGGCTTTTCTTTTCCAGCAAGGATGCAAGTGACTGAACCCCCACCTGTTTGCCACCATTCATTTGTGGTAAGCCACAATGGGAAATGAGTGTTTTGAGAAAGCAACATCAGGTTTGAAGCCTCCCTGCTGACATAAGACTCTGGAGACCATGATTTTCCCTTGAAACATATTGCTAAGATCTGTTCCTACAATGTAGGTTGCACTACCTTTTTATTTGTTATATGCAAAAAAAAATCTCATCAACAACAAAAGTAAATAGTGTGAATATTGTTCCTTTTATTATTTGCCCTAATAGACAGCAGCTATTCCCCGGCCTTTAGGCTTTATTCCCAGGTCCAGTACCTGATTGACACATGGAAAACCCACTACTTTGGGCACCACAGTGAGTTACAGAGACATGCATTTTAATCCTATGGCTTGTGAATAAAGAAAAAGCCTCAGTTCTGCTCAATTGTGTATGGATGGACACTTTTTACAGCTGCCACTTTCACAAAGCCATATTTAGAGCTTTGCTCGTTAGGGGATTTATTAGATATAATAACTCTTTAGCAATTTGTATTATAAGTGAAAGCCTGCAAACTGCTGACTGTACCAGATGCATGAAGAATAAATGGAGCAGCTACTAGATCAGAGCACTTCCTACTATTGGTATCTTTCCTGAATGGTCTCTTAAGGACTTGCATCAGATTCCAAAGAAGAGCAAGTAAAATGGTTAATTTCTGAATAACTTTAAGAAACGGGGTTTTAGTACTAGCAACCAAGCACTCCTGCCTTGTTGCCCAATGAACATAATACAGTTCATTACCCTACACTGCTTCAAACTGAACAAATACTTTGGGCTTTGGGCTTTTCCAAGCTCTGGTAATACAGGAAATAAATATCTTCCTTCTCAAAAGGTAAGCTGTTTTTTAGTTTCTTTTCTTGCATTTGGTCAGCAGAAAGAAAGCATTTACAAACTAATCCATGGCCAAATAACTAGTAGCCTTCTCCTGCATTTCTTTCCTTCTGAGAATCAGTAGATTCCCTTAAGTGCTATTGGGAAACTTGATGAAGCCTTTTTGCCAACGTCTCTGGCTTCTGGACAATCTACAGGATATGCCTCAGCTGCATCAGTATCCCTCTGGTACTGGGGCCAGCAGCAGATTTTGGCCACCTCACTGGACCCTGAAACACACTCTCATCCTTCCCATGCCTGGCTACTGCTGTTTTGCTTGCAGGAAAAAGTTTGCACTTGATGGGTAGAACCAGCAAAGAGGTTACCAGGTCTGATACTCTTTTTTGCTGAAAACCCAAGGGCTTTGCTTCCCTCTCGCTATTTACGTCAAATGTTATCAGCTCCAAATGGGGATTCTGGGAAGAACACTGTCAGTCAGTGTTTTCCCATCCTCTTATCACATCAGGTTGATTTCTTGCCATCACATATTGGTGCCCTCTTGTACTGCTTCCCAGCCATACCCAGAAGGGCAAAGGGCTTTACTGGGGTTTAATTTCAAAGCCTTTCATTCTCATCTATGGGGCAGATATTCCCACAAAACATAAGCAGCCTGAGGTACAAGCAATCAGTAGCCAGTGTTTTGCAAATTTCCTTCCTCTGTTCCATATACACTCAGCTCTTAACACTGCAGTGTTATCTCCACCTTCTTGTGATAGTAAACATGCTAATTTTAAAAACCCTCTAGTTATTTTTCTTATGCTCACACGAAAGGAGTAAAGAAGACCCTCTAAATTAGACCATGGACTCAAGGAAGAACAGCAACAAATTACCAGTAACTTTAATTTTCTGAGAGTGGTTTTATTCAATGAGGTGAAAAACAGGAGCAGGTGTTAGACCTTAAAAACAACGAAAAGCACAGAGCTCACACAGATATTCAGAGGTCACTAAGTGGAGATTTGTTTCCAGTGAAGAGTTTTGCAGTTGTCCCTACATAAACAGCCACCAGCCTTGGTGAGGGACAGGGAACTAGAGCAGAGCTTGGAATGAGGGTTTGCTGCTAAAGCTCTATATAGGCAAGGAGTGGAGTGATGAGAACAAACTCGAGGAGAAAAGGCAGGAAGAGTTTGGGATTAGGATGGCAGATTCCCTTCCAAGGGGCCAAAGAGAAGTTAAAGGCTGCCTGTTGTCAGTAAACATCTCTGCAACTCTGTGGTTGTTGATACTAGAGGATGACCAAACCTTGCCACAATCATTTCATCAGTAGACAGCAATGGATGTAAATGTGGAAGATTTGACTGTTTTGGTCCTGACAGTGTCACCCTGCCAAGGAATTCACACCACAAGGAACAGTCTGCTATCTTTTCAGAATGGCTGTCAAGAAGGTGGTGGGATGGGAAAGAAATGGAGAGAAATGTAGTGCTGGTAGGTTTCACAGCTATTTGTGAGCCAGAAAAAGGAGCTGCAAGTCCAGCAACCCCAACTTTATTTCCCATCTCACTTGTGTTTCTACATCTTGTCTTATTTTAGCCTTCCTCTGTTCCCTCACCCACAACTCTTCCTGCTGTCCACTTATTCTCATGCAACTACCTATCACCCCTACTCACACCCCCCTCTGCCAGCTGGTATCTCGGCTCCCACATTCCATAACCTGCCCCTTTCCACTAAAATGTTCTCCAATGACTCTGCTTGGTTCACTTCCTGTCCTATTCTTTCCTCTATGACACATGCCCCACCTGTTGCTCAACCTCTGTCCCAAACTACTTCTGCCATTTGTCACCTCGGACCTTTCTCCCTGGATCCAGCCAGCCCTCCCATGCCTTTTGCCCATTTTATGTTTGGCCTTCCCTCCTCAGGCTCTGCAGTTCTCTTGAGTCATCTCATATTTTCCTTTATTGGTTTATATTGCAGTCAGGTGGTTTCTCCATTTCTCCTTCCTCCTCCTGCTTGGATGCCAGCAGAAGGAGCAGTTTACACAGTTCCCAGAGTGTTGCTGCTTTCAGCCTGGCACCTGCTGCTCCAGGTACATAGATGCACTGCACCATCAGCAGAGATGGCAGAGCATTCATACCCAGTGACGTGCTATCTTGCACTAAATTTAGCTAATGTCTTAGTCCTAGCTAAATAAAGGATAACTAAAAATGTCATCTCATGACGATTCATCTATCAGTTGTGCTTCTCTTTTGCTTTCACCTTTTATCCTAGGTCTTTATTCTTTCTTGGGGAAAGAGATAAAATTTAAGCCAACTTGTTTTGCTCAGAGAAATGTAAAAAATTGCAACTCCTCTCCTCTCTGTAAACTGCAATACAAGGAGTTATAAATCTATAAATACTTTTGGCATGTTAGCATGTAATCCTATGCATGAAATGCTTCTTGATCTACAAAAGCAATCAATGTTACTTATAAGAAAGTGACTTGACTGGGTTAGGACACTTGCCGGGGTTAAGTTAAGAGATTATTAACTTCTCTTCTGTATAGATCTATAGAAGTATTTTTAACTTGGGCATGAATCTGAACTGAGGGAGTAAAAGGGATGAGGTGGGGCTTAGCATAATTGGCATACATCTGTCAGTACTGAGATCCTTCGGCTTTTATGGTACAAGATTCTCCCCTTGCCTCCCCCTGCATCTTGGTCTTAAGGACAGAAATATTACAAAACTTAAGACATAAACCAAACATAAGCTAATGAATAATACCAAATAATAGCTATAATACTATAGGCAATAAACATGCTATCAGCAACAAAGCTATTTCCTTTTAAGATCTGAGGTACATTGCATTTTCTTTCCCCTTTCTAATGTAAAGTGCAATTCAAATTAGAAGCTTTCTCCTCAATACAGACTCGTTCTACACTCCTCAAGCTTTTATGCTTTTTTTTTTAAAGTAGAGTTCAGTACAATAGCAAATATACTGCTTAACTGGCACATCTCTGGCTTCTTTCCAAACTTTATTTTCCCTTTTTTCAAACAATCCTAACTGAATGTTTGGATTAATTTCATTTAAAAAGGACCTAAACAGTCAAGCCACCCAAGCTGTCACAGGGTCATGTACAAGAGGTCTTACAAGACCTTTGGTACTCAGCACCAACGAGACCATATCTCAAGTACTGTGTTTACTTTAATCTGGGTTAGAAGCCAAAAATCAAGATAGGCAAGTACATGCCCCACATCAAACACCAAACTTCAAATCTGGAAGGTGGTCACTCAAAACTATGCAAAATAGCCATTCTAGCTTGGCACATAGTGCCCCACAACACTTTTACTGTGGCATTATGCAGAGAGGTTTATAGGCATCAAAACCAACCACTGCTGCACAGTTTCAGTCAACATGGAGAAAGCAAACAGCATTTTCAGCTTCAGAAGTTAAAAACAAGGCAGCAAGAATTAAAGTGTTAAAGAGAACCCTTGCTCTCCTGGACAACGGATCCCAAGCCCAGAAGGATACTTCTGTAGAAGGACAGCAGAAGGTGTGATCCAAAAACTCTCGGGTAGTTAGACAAGCACCACGAGGAAGAGACATGACGACAGACACAGGTGGAACTAGGTGAGGTTTCCAGTATTATTAAGGGCTTTAGAGGCATGGACAGACAAAAGCTCAAAGGGGTTTTGTAGATGAGTGAACGCTGGCCTATGAGCACTATAGCTGCACTGGTATTCTATCAACCCTTGCTAATGAGCTCTGTGGAAAGGCATAATAAAGGTATGCATGAGTTCCCTGGGCTGGGCAGATACATCTTCAGAATTAAGAAAATCTGACCTGAAGATACATCAAAATAAAAAGCATTTAGTGCAAGAATCAAATCTTAAACTAAGATCACCTTACTGTGGCAATACATTCTCTCAGCCCTATTGCAATAACTTTACCATGCTTCCTTATATGACAACCATAATTGTTAGTGAAAACATTCTTACCTGATTTTGTCCCATACCATGGCATGGGTAGAGTATGACCCTCTGTCCAGTTACTTGATGTTCATTTGCAGGATTATAGTCAAAGCAGAAGTTTTCCATTCCTCTATTCTTCAGCTAATCGAAACAAAAGAATATTTTAAAATATTAGTCTAAAGTAAGGAAGATGTTCTGTAGTCACACTACACCCATCCTGCTGGGCTCTGAGATCCATCCCAAAGCTGGTGCAAATCAACTGGAGTATATCAAAGGGATGCAATGGTAACATCTCTCAGACTAATGTGAAATAAAACTGCATCATCTTGACTTTGAGCATTGAAGCAGCCAGACACAATGGCTTCCCCAAGGAATGACACTGTGTTCCAATGTATTCGCAAACGAAGTGGGTAGAAACTCTGAAAAACTGTGTTGAAACCCAACCAGCCAGCAACTCATGCAGAACAAAAGAGTCTGCCATGCCTTCTTCCCCCAGGACCTACTTGTTCAATTTTCTTATGAAAAGATGACTACATACTTTTCTCAGTTTGTCAAATGGGAAATGTTAGGAGGATTTGGTCTCAAAAGGACTCTAGTACCCTCTTGAGGCAGAACAAGAAGACAGACTAGAATCAGAAATCTTGAAAGTGAGTAAAATATATCTTTGGAAAGAGACACTAGGTGTGATATTAAATGCTCTTTACTCATGTTTCTGATCTCTGACAGAAGAGGTGCATAACCTTTAGATTAAATTTTAAAATATTAAGTTAGCTAATTTTAAAAACAACAGGCTAGTTGACAAGGATTTGCATTTAAGTATTCAGGAGGCAAAAGTAACTGAAAATAAGTTAAACAATCACATAACAACCACTGATTCCTGGTATTAGCCACGTAACCAAATTTGAAATTACACAGAGCAGAAATAGGTTCTGTAAACAAGAAGCTGAATGCCCCTGCTACTGAGTGTAATTATATCACAGACAAAAAGAATAAGCAGAGTAAATCTCAGAAGAGTTAGTTCATCAAGGTGTAATTTTACTGCTCTTCCCTGGTCATGATAATCGTATCCTGAGTTCTTAATGTGGAAAATGAGCAGACACATAGGGATTGAAGGCGGTTAAAAACTAAATGAACAAGACAAACCCTGCAGGGCCTAAACCCACCACAGAGAAAACCACACAAGTTGGAAAATTAAATACTTGTGTTCTATATATGTTTGCTTTGCCAACTTCTACTTTTAGTGCTACCCAACATCTTTCCACTGCTTTGTGCTCACTCCCACAGACCACTGCAACCCTCCTTGAAGAGTCAAAGGAAAACATTCTGTTTACCTTCCTAATGGGAGGCAAGAATTACACTTAGAAAAACAGGAAAGAGAAGCGCCTTACACAGACTGTTTTTAACACTGCCATGGAACCACATAAACCAAACAATAAGCTTCTCATGTTTCTACATTCTACATCAGGAAATATCAACTTGAAAGTCATAACCACTTAAAATGGTAATTTTATCTCTACAATTGTTGTCAGCACATGTCTTCAGGACCAGAGGATTTCCCATTAGTATGTCTAATAACATATGACTCTGCCTGACTGTCTACTGGCTCCAAGGGAAGTAAAACCCATATCCATGGTGCCCTTCCAGGCAACCCAATGACTTCACTAGTGCTCTTTGCCATCAGCCCCTGGCACATGCTCAAGTGTGAGCGCCCTTTTGGGAAATTTTAACTTGTCTGTTCAAAAATGCCCTGTACCACCAGAACTACAATAACTCTCCTATGCATGTTACTCAATGCCCAAATACACACAACGAAAGATGTGTAAAAGCATACTAAACTTAAGCTTCGTTTCAGATGGTTTGAAAATGAGGCTGTGCTCCAGGATGTTACCATGGATGTTCTCTCTGTTTTCTCTTTCATGCATAAATGCTTGTGATTCATGCTGACATCTTCCTACAAGTACATGGGCCGTATGGTTCACCTGGTTCTTTTATTTTGTTAGACATTGGTCGATATGCCCACACTTCATCAGGAAGCCAAATAGGTATTCAAGACCTAATTAGTGGGAATAGTATATTCTAAGCTTTTAAATTCTTTTAAATTACCTGATCTGAAATGACACAGAAAAATTTGAAAATCTGACTGCAGCACCATTTATTAAAAAAAAAAACAAAAAAAAACCACAAACCTGCTCTCTGTTCCAAGGCAGAAAAAAAGTATGAGAGAATTTGTGATTTTTTTTTTCTCTTGTTAAATGAATATACAGTTTATGTTTCTTTTATGTGCAAGAGCTCTATCAAAAAAGTGATCATCCACTCATTTCTGAAGCTATGTTCATTCCCACATCCACCATCAACAAGTCATGCAATAAGAACAAAGTTTTCTCTGTGACTTACCTTAGTTCTTTTGCAGAATGCTGCATTAGAGAAACAGAAGCAAGAAAAAAATGTTGATCACTTTAACATTGAAACACATCCTTCAGATCTAAAACAACGTATCCACGCAGGACTATTGGCTGTAGTTTTTTACAGCATTTGCCTCCTATTGAAACATTGCGTCAAGTAACATGCCATTTAGTTACCACTGTTTGGAGGCTGAGATAGGTAATAAACATCAGCTACTGAGATATTCACCCCAGACCTTATCCCTTACTGCTAGGAGGTACTTAAATCTATTGTTTCCTAATATCTGGACACTTGCATTCTATGAATCATTCTTATTTGGGCTTGCATTTTTTTAAGATAAAGTCCATTGTAAACAAAACATCAACAACAGATTTTTGACATTAAAACTTCATTACATTAGTTGATAAGTACAGCCAATGGAGCACTGCCAACCTTTCTCTACATCCACAAAATAGATCAGAATTCTCTTTATTCTGCCAGTGGCAATGGTGCTGATCCATTAGGGATACGGACAGATGATACTGTGGGACGCAGTATGAACTTGCAACAAGCCAAACAGCTTCACTAGTACTGATCAAACATCAGCTTTTACCTCAAAGGTAATCCAAGCAGTCACAGGGAATTATTCTACTGAGTGAATGCTATTTCCATATCAACTGTTAACTTCTTAAAGTTGAAAAGAGCATACAACACTGATGACTAAAATCCTCTGAAGGAAGGTGACACACTGGTGTTGGATTCATTGGCTCACCCCAGCAAGCCCAGATCTCCCTGGAAGCTCAAAAATGTAATAAGCATGTGGTTCAAGCAATGGTGTGTTCACTACCAAACACTTGAATTCCTCCAACTTCCTTTGAAAAAGCCTCTCCCTAGCTTTCAGAGGCTGTACAGCCAACCAGGTGGTGCATATTTTCCTGTGATGGGCATAAGGTCTTCAGGTCTAATCGGTCCTAATCTTGGCTACCAATTCAACCTTGAGTGGCACTCTACAAATTTGGTTATAATGCAGTTTTAGAGGTATACCCTAGAGAAGAGACCCTGACACCTCTGAGAACTTGGAGGACCAGTCATGCAATAGTATCTTTGATTTCATAATTTAAACCACATAGCTATTCTCTTCTGCATGCCCGTCCATAAATATTATGTGTTCAGATAATTTAAATAATGGCCTCTTTCATGTTGCAGCAAAACAAAATTCTTGATAGTTTTAAAGGCATAGTTTAAAATCTTCCTTCCCTTATTTTTAATATGATATCTAGTCTAAATTAAAATAAAGTTATGACTTAGCACTTGGAAATAAAGATGAGATGGTCTTGGAGGAAAATGGGGAAGGAAGCTGTCAAAAGAAAAATTCAAGTTTTTGATTTCCCAACTGATTCAGTCAGTGACAGATGCCTTTACAGATAGAAGGCAGAAAGAGAGACCAGATAGAAAGTCAAAACACAAGACATCTATCAGCTTAGTTGCTTTACACCGAGCTGTAAGAAATATCAGCTAGAAACTGAGAAGAAAAACTTATCATGTCAGAACATAGTATGGTCTCACTGCCAAGTGATCGAGCTTACAGAAAATCAGAGTAAAATTCTGATTTTTTTCATCACCACTCTTCTTTTAAAAGCAATCTTGATGCCAAATTTAAAGCCAAACTCACTGACTGACCATAATCTTTATCCTTGGATATGCACCTCAATGCCAGCCATACTTAATACATACCTTAGAAGAGAGAAGAGCCCTGACTTCTCTTGCTTTGCAGCCTTTTATTCCCTTGCTTTGCAGCCACAAAGCTTTGCTGTGCCTTTCCACAGTCACCAATAACACAAAAGGATCACAGAACTGCCCAGCTGCTCTGTCTTCATCCAGCTGCACAATGCAGCACACTAATATTGAACCACACCACACTGAACACACCAGCTGCCTCAAAGCTCTTGATACAGATCACACCATCCCTTCCCAGGGTAGTTAGGATTTGTAAGCTGCCAGAGTCTCTGCTGTCCAGGTGGGCAACCTGTGCAGAGTTGGACTTCAAGTCTCATGCAGATTTCACATCCACCTACTGATAGGTACTCTGCCAGTAAGTGAATGCATGCTCAAGGATGGCCAAATCAGATGCTATGCCAGAAAAAAAGACATCCGTGTGCTACACAGGAGCCTAAAAGGTATTATCAGCTTTTGCAGAAGTGCTGACATATTATTTTAACCCACTGAATGCCTACCAGCTTCACTTCCTCCTGCCCCCTGCAAAGAAATTATTCAAGTCAGAAGATTCATGTCCCACAAAGTTCCAAAGCTGCATGAAGTCCAAGGAGAAGCAAGAAGATATTTATCTCATTTATAGGTCTCAGGCAGTTTGCCGGAATGCAATCATATCTCAAGCAAAAAGGTTCCTAATTCAGTAGCTTAAGTAAAGTTTTAGGCAGATAACTTTTTAGACAACTAAGTGTAATATGGATATTTTTACCTATGTATCAAGAAAAAAAATGTAGCATAAGAGGCTGCTTGTCAATGCACAGCACTGAAAGCTGCTCAATAATTCTTGATTCCATTTGAATAATGGATGGCTGACTTATGGGCAATCTTAGAAATATTTTCAACTTCAGTTAAAAAGTAAAAAAGATTTTTAAGGGCAGTAAAAATCCCCATATTCCCTTGTATTCTCTTTGAACAATTAAATAACCTCACACCAAGTTGAGCTGTTACCAAAGCTGACACTTTTAAATACAGTATTTTTGTGAACCAGGAAAGCATTACACAGCTAAGGCGGGAGCAAAGAACACCATCAGTGATTCATTGAAGCTAGCAGATGGGACTCGATATCCACAAATCAGCTGAATCAGTAGGTGTCGTTTCTACACTCTCAATTTCTCAGAGTACAACCACATTTCCATCACATTTTAAATTCTTCCTCCCCCCCAGAAATTGGTATATTCTCATTATGCTCACAACTAGATGACAGCGCTTATGAATTGTTTTTAGAGAAATATATAGAGCACACCTAAATTACACTCTAGATACCTCAAGCAGCTCTGAACAAGAGTAATTATTTCTAGGTACTGTCAACCCCTTGCCTGAGGATGACAATTAAATCATAAAAGAAACTGCACAAATCCCTTCTCTTTCCCAGTAGGCTGAGGCGCTATCACTGGCACCAGTCTAACCTTTTCTTTTGGAGGGAGAAGGATGGAGGTGGAGGGAAGAATAAAATTCCTGAAATGCTCCTGAAAGGTAAGTTTTATAATACCTTACTACTTCAACTGTCTCAGACCTTGTCAGCAGCAAGACAGCACAAAAGAGCAAAAATTGAACCAATATTGTACCAGGGTTTGTTCAAGGTACTGAATAATGATGGGTAATACCTTTTACGTCAGTGATCACACAGAGATACCACCTCTCCTGCAAGCTCCAAGACAAATGGAGGAGTGTGGCAATTCTTCCAGAAGCTCCTAAGGGCTTTTCTGACAACTGCTGCCCTCCCTGTGGGAACTCCCACAGCTCCTCAGGGGAAATACAGCTCCCCAGGGGAAATCACAGCATTTCCACATTAGGATCTTTTTCATTCAACAAGTTATGAAGCTATTAGGGCAGAATGAATATTTTGCATGTCCACAGGGATCATTTTTTTTTCCCTTTCCTAAAGGAGATTCAGCAGAGGCCGAGTAAGTGAAGGGCAGATAGCAGCCAGACAAGAGCTGGATGTGATGCAGCTGTGTGGGAATGCAGCTTAGCTGGATCTGCAGAGCGATCGAGTTACCAGCAAAAGTACTTTTAAGTCAATGTGGCATTTGGTAATCAGGAAGGTATTTTATACATCTTTGTCTGGTGGAAAGGTGCAGTTTTGTGTTCCTAACACGCAGCAGGTATGTGGTGATTTTTCAGAGGAAACAGGTATTTGCTGCATCACCTCTGCCTTCATCCTTTCCAGATGAGATTACAGTAATGTGATACACATGGAGCTATAGTTTATATTTATTTGTAAGCTGCAAAAAAGCATAGAGCTGTCAACTCTTAAAAGGGAAGACGATTCTGATATTGAACCCATTGCCTGTGTCCTTGCTGGTCTAAAGTGACCTCCAGATTAAAAATTAACATGTTGGTTTAATATACAGAATCCCCTATTATCTGGAAGCACTTAGCACCAGCTCTCTTTCCCATCACCAGAGCATCATCGTTTTCATCAGATAAAATGTACAAACATATGTTTCAAAGTACACTCTTTCTTTTCAAGTCAACAAGTAAAATAAAACACTTTACTGTTCTCTTTTTTGTTATGCAACATTAAAACCTTGTCCTTTGCTGCCTTTAACAGTCCTAAGATGTCACTTAGAAGGACTAATTAATGACAGCATTACCTGCTCTCCTACTCTGTCACAGAACTCCTTCATAAACAGATTATATAAATAAAGATTCTGATAGGAACCACATTTTAAAGCATACCAATTTTAACTGAATTCTACCAAAATCCCAAACCGATTTAGGCACAAAAACACCTTCACACTGACTTAGTAGGAGAGCTCAGAGAACTGCAAGTAGGCTCCCTTCTCAGCAGCCACGTACCATTCCAAAGAAGCCTGGTCTGTCCTCGGGTACGTGAAGTTCTGGATATACGTTCTCCAAAAACCATTTAAAGTCCTTACATTTCAGTTTCTCTCGCAGAAGTCTCCTTTCTGTCACATCTCCATATTTCACATCCACCTACTGATAGGTACTAAAAAGAAAGAAGAAAAGAAAAAAGAAAAAAGAAAAAAAAAAGAAAAAAAAATTTTAAAAATCCAGAACAGATGCTCTCTTTTAAATTAACTGTATACATTATTAGGAACCGTATGCTACAGTGATGAGTAGGACTTCTAGCCAGGAAAAATCACCATGTTTGGGTGCTGGATTTGATTTCATTATCCTTACATTTGTTAAATGTTGACAAAAAAGAATTGGAACTGTGCAACTAAAACTTTAAAATATTCTAGAAGACAGTTTGTCTGAGAAAACTCCCTGAATCTGCAAGTGAGGAAGTCCTTGAATACAGATTGCTGGAGACTGAGAAGGCGTATTGGAAAATAAAACTTCCTTTAGATAGATAATTTAAAATCTCCAAAGCAGTGAATGAATCTTGAGGATTTAAAATTGTACCACTATCCATTTGCAAATTACCTGTACAGTTTTACACTTAAGTGATGAAATTTGTAAAATCTGCTAATGCATCCTTTGAACTGCATCATTTTGCGGGGTGGGGAGTATGAAATCTTAAACCTCCAGAGAAAAGCCTTCATTGCAGACTTTTCCCTGTCTATGGATTGGAGC
The DNA here is from genome assembly GCA_013397095.1 of Sterrhoptilus dennistouni. Taxonomy (NCBI): domain Eukaryota; kingdom Metazoa; phylum Chordata; class Aves; order Passeriformes; family Zosteropidae; genus Sterrhoptilus; species Sterrhoptilus dennistouni. Next base: position 745,035 of record VWZU01003187.1, on the reverse strand, counting down.
AGAGTTCACATCTTTTTATGTCTGTCTTCAAAAACCTATCTTTATATTGACTAGGGACTTCAGATAGTCAGGCATGAGATAGTGTTTGCAGGCCCCAGATTTTTACGGGTCACTTGACACACTCTTTCATCAAACCACAAATGTATTTGCATTTCTCAAAGCTGTGGAAATACCACTGAAAACACAAAGCAGATGTAAAGCAGAGGCAGAGATGCCTGTTTGAATAAACAAACAGCATGGCATATTAGCTCTGAGGTCTGAACATTAATCTTGAAGTGAAACTTCATGGAACCAATTTTTGCAGCCATAGCATCAATCATTTTCCTGTTATGCTCTGGAACTGAATATTTGGGTTTGATGAAGTAAAAAGGTCTGAACTCAACTACTGCAACAAGGGGTGCACAGAGTATTATGGAAACCAAAGTTCATTGGCAGCAGCTTCGATGTGGGGAAAAATAACCAGCATGAGTTTCAGCTCATATCCACTGTGTTACAATAAGCCAATACATGAAACTTCCAGTACTAACACACAAATATCCTTTAAAGTTAAAGCTCTGTCATTACAGACATAAGATGCCCAGCACTTTACAAGAAAAATTGTCAGTATTTATTGCACTTTCTGTGTATGACAAGCCGAAATCAGCCTGGCATTGCCTATGGGGGAAACCCATATTTCTTTCCAAATCAGACTCCGATAATAAAACCTAAATGGCTTTTATGATGTTAAAGTAAGCCAATTATTACAAATGTGTGGACTATAATAACCTAATTACCCAATTTAATCCAAACAAACACAAGATGAAAGCTAACCAAATTCATCTAATTCATCTTCTCCAGCATCCTCCAGCGTATCTTTTAAAAGCCTAATGTTTTCAAGAGCAGTTTTCCCCTGCTGTGTCTATTGGGGTTGGCCACTCAGATGAGTGGAGGGCTCCCTGTGTCCCACAGGTGCCTCAGGTCTGATCCAGTGCAGTCAGAGGCGGATGCCCAGCAGCCCATCCCAGGCACAAAACCAGGAAGGCAGTGTTTAGAAAACTTTTCATGCAAAGAGATCATGCTGGGGAGATCAGGCACCTCCAGAAGCAAGCAACAGCAGACAATGATTTCTCTGAGGCCCGAATTTCGGATCTCATGACAGAAGTTCATTTAATTCATTTCTAGACACTGTGAGGACATTTCAGTGTTACTGTTTTCCAGCCTTCAGGCCCTTCATGATAAATCTGTCCAAGTTATGAATTTGCACATGGCTTTACAGTTTTCACATACTCAATTTTCACAGTAATAATCTCCTGAAAAATTCTGCAATCAATGATCTTCTGTTTCCATTTCAAGGAAAATAAAAACATTAACTTAAAAGAACCTCCAAAACCCACAGAACTGATACTTGAAACATTTTATTAGGAACATTTTCATCTGAGTTCCCAGGACAGTTTTTTCATTCAATTAATCTTTTCAATATTGCTTTTTGTTTCCATTTTTTTTTTATTATTATTTTTTTAACTAAACATAGTGCAGCAGTAAATCAAAGAGAAAAATCTATTTTGTTTTACATCAGTCCAAAGTTTTACAATTGTCTCAAGACAGGTAATTTTGCTAAATATTATTATCATGCTGTTTACCTGAAGGTCTACTGTCCACTGAAACTTGTTGATTTGCATTCATTAATGCAAAATTCATGTTATTATAAACATAAACTATCTTATTGACAGTCCTGTATCAGGAGTCTTGTGTCATTTCACAGAAGCGCACACTTTAGGCTAAACAACTCCTCCTTGCTTTGATGATACCACTTCACACTATTCTTTCATTTATCCATTTAATATTGACATAGATTGGGCTACCTTGTACTCATACAGAATTTTTAATTTTTTTCGAGGAATTGAAAATTGTACACTTATTCTATGCCTGGATGAAAGTTTCAGAAGGAATAAGAAATAAACATTAAAAGCACTTCATGTTAAATATTAGCTTAGTCAATAGTTAGTAGGCTGAACATAAATTCTACTGAAATTCCAGGAACAATGGAGTTGAACTCACCAGGCGAGCGTGTGGGTTGCGGTGGTAATAAAGTTGTTTATATTCATCCATCCACACCTCAGCCGCACGCACGCTGTTTGCCAAAGCTTTGGCCCGTGAGTATGGAGCTTGTTTGGGGAAAACGTGACCTACATGAGAGCAAGGATGGATCTCAAGACTTCCTCCACACTGCCATATCTGAGCAAAGAATTGACACCGTGTGTATCATTAATTTGAGTCTTTTGCAAGCTCAAGGATATAGTAACAATAAGCCTAAGTAAGAATAACACCATCTCGAGAATACCACACCATACCAAAAGCAACACACACAATAATTTTGTGTCTCATTTGATGACTAAACTGGATAAAATTACATCCTTGTTGCTCTTAGTAATTTGCTCTGAGTTCACAAGGAGATAACCACATTTCTGGTTTTATCTGGAGAGCTAACTCCTATTCCTTCTTAGTTTTATTTTCTCATGATAAGACGTGATCTACAATATAAGTTATGCAGGCATTGGTTAAAAAAAATAAAAAAGGAAAAAAGAAAAAAGAAGCATGTTTCTTTTCCAAATTAATCATATAAATAACTATCTCAGAAAGAAACCAGTACCTGATAACTAATTCTTACAAGAAATCTATAGATATATATCATCTATATATTCTATTGGAAAGATGACTTGACAATACAGGCAAGCTTGTTATATCATGAAAGAACAGTCAGTTGTATTCCCATTTATACATTCACCAATCTAGAAGGGAAGCATAGATGCCTGGTGATGAAATCCCACTAACCTTTTCATTGGAAAGCTGGGAAAGCTAACCCAGACCCAACACATGAAAAGAAAAAGCAAAGTATTCTATAACTTATGGTGGTTCAACCAACAACAATGAAACAGCCACTTCTATCTAAACCAATATTCCTGCTTGATGCCAAGGAAGTATTTGCACCTGAATGTGAAATTGGCAAAACCCACAAAGCAAAGCATCACTCCGCCCTTTTGCTCGTGCTCATGCTCCTGACTCCCCAGGTCAGGAAATGTACAGCCCATGAGATAAAGTCCAGAAACAACCATCAAGCGGATCCATTAGCCTCAGCACCCTGTATACACATTTTTGTAATTACATTCTTCTCCTCTGAAAACCAAGGACTTTTGGCAGTTCATCTACACAGCCACTTTCCCATCACCCATTCTGATCTCAAGTTTGATTACTTGAAAGGAAAGCACAGCTAGGTATTTCCTATTCAATACTGTGTGTGACCACAGCATGGCAGATCCCCTGTTTCTGAAGGATGTCTGAAATAAGGTTTCTGAAATTTAGTCAGATGGGAGGAAGGTGGGATATGTTGCTGTACTTGAACTAACTTGAGGCTGTCACCAATGGCTCTGATAGACTTTCCATAAAAGATTTAGAATTCTCGTCAGGTATTCAACCATGCATTAGTGGCAGCTCATCATTCCTTTGTAAATGGAGGACAAAGGAAATTAGTTGGGATAGGCTTATGGGGTAGAGGTTTGCTCCCTGACAACCTTCTTTTATAAGACATACATTTTTAATTACATGTTATTCCAATGAACACGGCAGGAGTGAAAGATATGAGGTAGCAAATAAAAGCTTTGCTGCTAACACTGTCAAAAGATCAGTAGTGGGACTTTTCCCACCTCTGGGAGTTTTAGAGATCTAAAAAGATAAAGGCTTTCAGCTCACACAAGATACGACTTGGTTTTAGACTGCAAACTTTTAGGTTTTTTTTTTTTTTTTTTTTTTTTTTTTTAAGTTACTTGGAATTTCTCTCAAATTTCTAAATTTGGATATTAATCCGTGTCATCTCCACTGATTTGGTTTAGGACCAGATCAACATCAGACTTTATGCGTGGCACAATACTGTGTTTAATTACCAAAGTGTAAACACTCTAATACATATGCTTATTTTTAAAACAGAGAGTTTCCCTAAAGATATAGGTAATTCATTATTCAACTATAGGAGTACTGGATAATTGTTACTTCCTGGATTTTAAATTTTCATTTCTTGTTTTTCATGTGAGATTTCTCTCCTATTTTTTGCTGCTTTTCAGGGAAGCAGTATATTTGTCATTTGAACTAAGATGATTAAAAGAATTATACAAGACATCTAGAATTCTGTACTGAGCTTTTAAACAGTTTGCATATTTTCTTAGATAAGTTACTCTACTGCCATTTTGAAAGCTGCTATGAAACCAACTATTCACTTTCACTTCATAACCTCCTTTTTTGAGATCTGTTTCAGAACAATTATTTTCATAATTATTATTTCTATGTTCAAGATTATTTTTTAAAACTGCAATTTACCATTCAAGATTTGTCAGCAAATATTAAGAGCCATAAGTTTAATAGTTTAACAATTTCCAATGTTATATTCCACATAAGAACTTTTAATTCATCTTTGCTGTTTAGATCAATCTACTTTTAAATAAGATATTAGGGACAGATTGATAAAGACTACTGAAATAAAAATGTAGTTAAGAAGGAAGCTTCAGCTCCTCCATGATGAAGTCTGATTCCAAAGGAATGAAACAAACTGACCATACCTCTGTTAAATTGATGACAAAAAGAGAATTCCATAACAGCTGAATTTTTAATAATTAAAGCTCTCTAAAAAATAACTGCAGTTGCTAAGCAATGCTCATTAAATTCTAAGTATTTCATAAAAACAGTACAAAAATTATCTTGTCTTCCTATTACAAAAGAAAATTGAATATACTTCAACTAAACAATTCCTCAAAAGGTTTATTCACTTTCATTTTAATGGAAAAAAACCATGACCTCTATATAGAATCAGCTACAAATGAAGAGCCATAAAATAAAGCGAGGAATTTAATAGAGAAACTAAAGTTGATTACTAAATGCTAAATAACTGGCTCTGCAAAAGATTCTCCATAAAACTAGTTCAACCTTCTGTAACAGAAAAGCACATAAGGTTTCATTAATATTTTGCAAGCTCACATACATGCAGATCTGTTTCTTTACTAGGTCTGGATAACTCACAGCTCTCATTATAAAAGCACACATTTTTTCCTTCACTTCAATAAGAAAACAAGGTGACATTCCTTTTTTTACTTTCACTTTCAACTTGATGCATGCAGACTATCGGCATATTTTCTTTTGTTTTCAGAGACAGATGGTGGCATTATGAAAACCTACAGAAAATGTTCAGAATATCACCTTGGGATCACCATCCCTGCCAGGGTCTCCGGACAATTACCTTGTGCTGGGTCAATGAATGCTAAAGAATAAAAGCTCTACCAGCTCATTCTAACATTTTAAGATTATCTGGAAGAAATTATAAACATAAAAAGAATGCTACATCCTAAAAAATAGCAAAATGCAGAAAACCCTACTTTTCTGCTGCTCTCTCTCTGCTACCATTTTTTCTTGATGACTTGTGGCTAAGCTCCCAGTGTGGTGCTCATGCACAATCTTCTGGAAACCGTGTGGGTGGAGAGGCACCCCAGACACATGGACCCACCTGGCTGCTCTTAACACAAGACAGAGTTCCAGATCCAGACAAAAAGAAACAACACAAAAATACTGGAAAAGAGAAGATCCCAAGTGTTCTGAGTTGTATCATCCAGGCTCATGGGCAGCAACATTTCTGAGAAGAAAGGGCTTTTTGCAAACAGTAGGCTGAAGGACAGACCACAGATATATTAAGCATTTGCCAGAAACAAATTGGCATTGCAGTGCCACTTGCAGGACCAAGAGCAGAGAGGGAAGAGAAGCTGCAACCAGATTCCCTTTGCTCTGAGTACAAGAGGGAGAAGATGAAAGAGCATGTTTTGAATACCTCAGAAAGAGGAGTTTCAATGCCCATTATGCCCATGAAGTGAAATTTTACCCAGCCAAATAGCATTAAGCAATCCAAAATCAAGGTACATTGACTCAATTCTGCATTCAGCACGTAGCCTCCATCTCTCTAAGTCATCATGCTTTTAGCGAAAGCTTTGTCCTTGTTGCACCTCTCAAAACCACAGAGAATTTCTTCAGCTCAGAATAATCGAAGTGCAAGAAAGAGGAGGCTTGAGGATAAGTCTTTTCATGTCATTGGGAGAGAGTGGTGTTTTCAGAGAGGAGAACAACAACAATAAATTAATTTACAGTGGTTTTGAGTAGTTCTGCTCCTAATTTTCAGGTCTGACCGATCTAGAAAACACAAGGACAACAACACTAACAAATGATTTATCCCTTCCAACCTCTTGGAGCACTGTGGGCAGCCAAAAGAACACAGTTAAACAACATTGTAGCACTCTGCTCTGTTCCACAAAAATCCTCACCACACAGGCACAAGTACAAGGGCTCCAAATCAAACAGAGCAAAGCATGTTGTGTACAAATGCCCAGATGCTACTGGCAATCTGCACTAGGAAAACTGGCATGGCCAGGCATATCCAGTGGCCATTGCACAGCCTGTCCTGCTAATTCATTTGTCTCCCAGGAGCTGCTTGATCCACCTGCACCTACATGCTGGCTTAGCCCATTGCAGAGAGTTTGTGCACTCTCTCCTGGGGACTCTGCTGCTCCCTTCATGCTTCTCCTGTGTACTGGGCCACCTCTGTCCCATAAGGAGAGCACAGTCCTGCATGCTGAAGGAGTAAAGGCACTGCTCACACAGGCTGCTGCACCCCACAGAGTCCTGGCTCAGGGGAGCCAGTGATATAAAAAAATGAGACCGGCTGCCAGAGTTTCATAGAGGTCAATGGCAACAGAAAGTTGGGTCTAAAGCAGCAGCTGGTACTGGGGCACTCCGGGTCAAAAGGAAGGGGTCAGGCTGTCTGCCAGCCTTGGTCTCCCCAAAGGCAAGACACAAAGAGCAGAAAGCCAAGAACTGCATAACAAGTGTGCCATGTTAGGTCTTCTTCAAGGAGTTGAAGTTCTGGACACACAAGAACTGGAGACTCCTGCTTCAGAGGGTCACAGGGCTGATGGAGGTGGGTCAGCTGCTTTGCACTTCAGGTAGAGGCTGCTGAACTAGACCAAGGCTACTGAGTAGGCTGTGTTTGGGCTTCTGTGCCAGAAACTGTTCCCTAAGTGAAAAAGGAAGTCATCATGAACTCAGACCAAACAGCACTTCCAGCTGAGAAATCCCTCTCCAGAAAGAAACCATACCAACTCTCGGCCTATGCTTGTTATCATTCCTAATAATTTTTGTTCCTTCTTTTTATACCCTCTTTTCTACGATTTCTGCACTGCAGGCAGCAGGAGATCAGAACAGCAGCCAGGAAGATTCCATGCTTCTCTGGTTAACACACAGACATCCAGAGAGACAGACTGCTGATGTCTCCTTTCTCGAGAAAGTGGTTTTGTAACATTAAAATGCTATTTAACCTTGAAATCTGTTGTCACCTGGTAAAAAGACCAAAAATCCTCCTGTACAAGTCAATGACTCGCAGAAATGCAAACATGACCATCAAAAATAACAGATGATGGGCAGCAGAACAGACAAGGGTAATCCAAGATAATAAATTGTGAACTCCCTGAAAGCCAAAAGCAGCCCTGCAGTCTCTCGCTTAACACCACCACTGGATGGCTTCCATGAGCTAAGTGTGATTTGGGGCAAACCATAGGCAGCCACTGCTCAGTGGGAATCAGATGCAGCACTGGTACCAGCAGAGCAGAGGAGAACACTACTTTGCTGATCAGTCTGGACTGTCCTGTGTCTCCTCCCTTTTCCTGCTGTAAGTCCTTTTCATTACAGCTATCTGACTCACAGCCGAGCACTTGGTCACGCCTCCTGTGGGGTACAGCTCTACCATTAATGGAGATCTTCCCTCCCACCTTTTATAACCTTTGTACAGACTTGTTCTCAGGTGAAACAGAATAAAGCCTTAAAATTAGTATGGGGCTGCCTTCTCCTGCCCCACTGGGAACTGCTCACTCCATCAACCACAGCAAGAACTCTGAGTCACATTAAAACACAACAAATCTTCTTCCCAATGACCTCCTTCAAGCTGCAGGATGTAAACTTCACCCACTAATATCACACCCCTTTTTACATTTTATACAAGAGCTCAAAATAAAGATATGTTTTTAAAAATTGCTTTTAAATGGCTATTCGGAAGAAAAGTACAGCTATCCTGAAGTGCAAGAACAAGATTTATATAAACACCTACCAAAATACTTCTTAGCATTGCTCACATTACAGCTACCTCATTAAGTAAAAGGGCATGAAGAAAGAAATAGGAACTTGTTGTATTCTGAGGAAAAGAAACTTTCAATTAAGCCACCTACCCTAAATGAGAATTCAAGGTTTTCTCCTCCCCAGACTTCCATTCCTGTGTCATAGGAACCAAGATAATCAAAATACTTCTTGCTCACAGAAAATAATCCACCTGCCATGGTTGGAGACCTATAAAAGAGAATAGTAACTCTGAACTGAATAAAAAGAAAAAATATTAAACCAATGCAACAGACAAAAAATACAATATATTTTTATTTAATATTTTTTCAACCTTTTCTGGACACAAAGTAACAGTCAGAAAATTATCAATTATTATGAGGCCATTTGAATTTAATTTTGCAATAAAAAATTGTATCTGAAACAAGCACCAGAATGTAAAAATATTGTGTTAAAATATTTTTTTCCAATTGCAGTGTCTTAGTGTGTAAATGAAGAGCCTCTTCACATAAGAGAACATCAGCTTCTTTGTGGCAGAACTGTATTAGGTGGCTCTGAAATTTTAAGTGCTGTATCCTTACCTATTTTACTTAAGCAAAATTAAAAATACTTGTGCTTTAGTAATTAAAACCAACATTTTTGATCTCACTAATATCAACTGAAAAAACTCTCAGACTTTAATTATTAAGTAAATATATCCCCTAAAGAGATTTGTTTTCTTTCTGAGAAAATCTACCCATCTGTATGTTCTTAAATTTTTTACTAAGCTTGGCAGGAAAAAAAAAATCAGGAGTCATGACTGGGTCCTCATTGAAGATCATGAGGCCCGGAGTGACAGCACATTTAAGTGATGTAGTTCCAGTAGGGTAGAGTGTGCACATATACATAAATTTGTATTTGTTCAATATTGTTCCTCATTCTTTACAGTCTTAGGATGACTCTAAAGTGTCAAGTATATAATGCTGATTAGAATTAAGTTCAGCTGACATCATGTGAATTTTCCTAAATTGCTGCTGAGGTAAATATTAACAAAACTGAGATGCATGATCAATTACTCTTAATCTGTCAGAATTAATTTTTACTAGCTATCTTTTTGAAGCAACACTGTCTCACACTGTCATATGTTGTTTCAAAGAATGGAATGAGATGAGACAAGACAGAAGGAAAAATAATAAATTCCATAGCCAGTCAAGTCCTTCTGTCTCCCCACAGATCTCATCTTTCCAAACCGAGCTGTAGGTGACACCACACACAGCACTACTGCTTTCTCCAGACACTTGTCCAGCTCACAGTCCTCAGGCTACCATGAAACTTTATCCCTCATCATTTTCCTCTTGGCATGTCAAACACAATTCTTCTTATCATGAAGAAAAAAAAGCATCATATTTGAACTAAATGTTTTTAAAACATTTACTGTGTTTGGATTTTTTTAAGGAGGACTAATACATGCTGTGAAAGATTCAATTACTACCTAACTTTTCCCATTTTAAAGAAGTTCATTCAGTTGAGGATAAGTTCATTTATATTTGTGCAATATTGGGTATTTTTATCATGATAAGCAACTTACAAAAGACTGAGAAAATTTTTAAATTCTGTATTTTTTGTGGTCTATTCTATAACAGATAAAAAAGTATTAAAAAATGACTGTATTAAAAATGCCAAACAGGTTAATAAACTGCTGAAATACAGCAACTTTCAGAGCAGATAGGGCTAGGTTGAACACAGCAGATCCTCAGCTATCAGGGAATGCCTACCATTCCCATTTTCCAGATGCTTTGTGTGTTCTATTCCCTTACCTCTTCTAAAAACACAATGTTGAGTGACAAATAACACCAATTGATGGCATCCTGTCTTAAAATAAAACAAAACTAAAACCTATTATGAAGACATTGGCCTGATCTCTGAGTTAGCCCTTCATGGAAACCGTGGCAGATAGAGCTGTATTGTTTAACGCCAGTAAAGAAATGGCAAAATGGTTCACCTTTGAAAATAGCACAGTGAACTACAACTATCATTACAGCACAGAAAAAAATCTTCAAAACTACTTTTACCTTCTTACTAGTTGGTGACTTTTTTTCCTTTTCATCGTTGCCCATGACACTTTTTTTTTTTTTACAACACAGAGCTCATGCTTTGTACAGAGGACATCCTCCAGTATTAGTTAATCAGTTACACTCTTTCCATGTGCTGGTAAGCATCTGTAAGAGTTTGCCTAGAGGAGTCAAGATATTACTTAGCAATAAGTGTTCCATATGGAAGATGAAATAGGAATTTCAGCTTTTAGAGCACTATTTTTTCCAGGAGCACAGTAAACAGGAGCTATTTTGGAAAAAAATGGGGAACTAAACAAAATACATACTGTTTAGTAATATGTTAATTTCCCAAATATCTTTCAGCACCCAGCATTTTCAGGTGAAATCAAAAACACATTCACAGTTTCATAGGATGCATAAAAACTAACCTGATCACATCAGTCTTGGACTTCCTCCGTTTTTGTTCTCTTTCAGGGGTACTATGCCAAGTGAAGACCAGCCGCCAATCAAATCCACCAATCTGTGGCTCACCAGCATTTCCCAAGTACTCAAATGTATTCCAGTCAATGACATCAATAACAGGGCAGACAACAGCTGTTTCTTCTTCAGCAATCCTGGTATGTTTTTAAAACAAAAGGATGACTTCCATTAAAACTTCTCTAAAAATAAAAAACTAAAACTGACAAGAACAAAAAATGCTTACAATACCAAACATGAAGTTTTGCTCCTTTTTAATTCATGCTGCAATAACAAGGAAATGGTGATACAATAAATACAAGAATAACCCCGATTTTTCCGCTGGGGATCATCAGGAGGATGTATCAGGATAGACTCCACTGGCAAGCATCAACCTTCCTGGATGGTGGAAGCAAGCAAGATATGCCAGATGGCATGAGGTAACACATTCAGCATCTGGCTTGGCTGCTACAGCCAGCACCACTTTATCAACAACAACAGAAAAAGAAGAAGTCCATTTTCTTTTGTATAGGTAGCTGTTTTAGAGAGCAGTTTGATTGCAAATTTTGCAACGATGAAAAATAAACCAGCCAGACTCTTGGCCCTCAAAGTCATGGCTCTTCTCGTAACTGTGATCATCTGTAAATGGTGTACTGAGTGCTCTAACAGTAACTCAAAAAGACTCCCTGAGCGTAGAAAAAATCCAAACCTGCAACATGGGAATTAGACCTCCCAACAATGAAACATAACTTGAAGGAGGCTTCCAGAAACCCTAGCAACATAGGAGATGAAAAGGAGAAACAAGATAGCACTGAAGAATGACATTCCTAACACCAAGGGTGATCTAAAGATAGTCAAGATCTTTATCACACTAAGAATACATCAGAGCTGATGACATTTCTTGCAGGTCTACTTCTACAAGGAGATAAACCCCTTCCTCCCATTTCTCAATATCATGAAGTGTTTTCAGGAGTCCTTTCCAAAAGGACTCATCCTCACGGAAGGCACTGGGATTCTTAGCCTTCTCCTCACCTTTTAGAATGGCCACCCTCAGTACTAGGAGCAACGCCAAGCACACAAGCTCAAGCCAAGGCCTTTCTCCTAAATCACTGTTTAGCATCTTCCTGTTTAGCATCTGTCTAGTGTTAGACATCCCCTGATAGCTCAGTGAAATAAATTAACTTGCTTGACCTAAAGATGCGGGTATGCACTTTAGCCCTACATCTTGTATTTACATATTTCAGAGGTGAAGAAAAACTGAATACATTATATTGCCAAACAACTAAGAAATGCAGTGCATCTGTCATTCAAAGGGAGCTCATTCCTTATGGGATTGTTAGGCTAAAAACCTGTAGGCTGACCAAGGGCTCATACTGTGAAATTAGAGTAGCTTGTGATGGTTAAATGAAAGAGAACAGTCGAAATTCCAAAGAAGTATTGTCTGAGCTGAGAAAGACTGCCCTAAGTGTGAAGTGGCCTCTTGTTGCTGGAGGGAACATGTGAAACAGCTGTTTTCTTCTTTATGATCTCCCGTAGAGACCTTGTTTGGTAGAGCACACAAAAGGGCTTATACAAATATTGTTATCTCCTGTCTCACTTGCATAAAACTTCGTACAAATCCTCATTGTACAAAGCAATGAAAATGATACACACATACAGAGGAAAAGAAACCCAACAAAATGTAAAAATATTTTGCTCCTCCTGTAACAAGTAGGAAAATAAGTAAAAAAATAGGTAGGTGCTACTTACTTTTTGATTTCAATTATGAAAGGAATGAAGTAAGTGAAAAGCCATCACCTTTTCTGTAAATTAAGAATTAACTAGATGGTACAATGCACAGGCAGCTTACAAATACAACTATGTTTGCACTGCAAAATGCTAACCCTGTTGTATTGCTGCCTTACATTTGAGTCAGATTTCCCTCAGAAAAGCCCCTTAGAGATGTATGTCTGCATCTGCAGCAAGAACGACAGGAATTCCAAGAGAGGGCTAACTTTTTACAGGTGCTGATTATTGCATTTAAAAAATCCCAATCCTTCCTCAAGATTGCCATCTAGTGGTGCACTAAAGAAGTGAAGCAATCACAGAATGGTCCGCCCCGTCATACACTTTCTTTAGGGGACGGCTGTTAAACTTACGCTAATGATTTGATGTTTATCCCTTTTCCTTTCTTCACACTATCATAGTTAGCCCACAGTTACCTGGGACACACTCGGTGTGACATTTAGAAGCACGGTAGGTATGACTATTTTAAGAAAACGAAAAATAGCACCCTAAAATAGTATATTAGAAATAGTATTATATATATTCTTGTATATATAATATACAAGAAACAGTATTCTAGATATAATTTCAAAGGGACGTAGGTAATTTGGGAACACAAGTCCCACTGGGAATCATGAAGACTCGCACACATCAAGACACTATGTGCTTTTGGAAGTCTCAAGTTTGTAAAAGGCTGTTTTTTCTGGTCCTTTTCTGTGGTCTACAATACCTGGTAAGAATCTTAACAGGATCAAATTCAAATCACTGGCCTTGAGGAAAGATTTTTTTTTTTCTTTTAGTTATGTTTTAAAGAGAGCTGGTTTTCTATATATAATATTTAGGAGATCTGATTAGGTCCTGTATCTATCAGTATTTGCTACTGGCATCCAAGGGGCTAAAGACATGAGCTGCTAGCAAAAGGAGAAAAACAGAGCCTTGTGACATGATCCAGGTGCTGCGGTGAGGTACCAGTGGCTGAACCCATAGCAGGAAAAGTGCATGTGTGGCTGCTGGATACACATGGGTGAGGCTTCAAGAATACAATAAATATTCTCAGCTGTAACAGAAGGCTAGTATTCTGGTTTCTAAGGGTGTTTTGTTAGTTTTGGGAAGGTTCCTTGGTGTTTTTTGTTTGTTTGCTTGGTTGCTGTTAATTAACGGAAGTTTTCTGAGCAGCCTGACAGATCTGCAGAATAGACAAGAGGCTACACAGGCATTAAGTATAGTGTCCCAGGAAAAATGGTTTCCAAGTAAGAGTCAGTGTTGACATAATATTAACTCCTCCCTATCCTACACCACCAGTCTGGAAAGGTGGATTTGCCCAGGACTAAGAAGATGGAGTTTATTGACTTGTATTCCAATCTGCTTATGCAAACATTGCCTTGGCAGAGCACACATCTTTCCAGACCTTCTGCCCATCCACCACCCAGGCTGACAGAAGTAGCCTCCTTTACCAAGGTAGTTTCAAAGCTGTGGGTGTGGATTTGTCTTCCTGAAACCCAAAACTTTCCAGTGTCTGAAGAAAAAGAGAATTTTGTTCTCAGGACCGAAAAAAAACAAAACAAAACAAACAAAAAAAGCGCCATGATCTGATCTTTCACACTTCCATTTGTTTCCCACAGCCAGGAGACAAATACCAAACACTCTCAGTGCCTCAGGGACCAGACTGCAGTAACCTTTGGTGAACCATGAGTCATTTTTCCACTGCAAGGGTGGGCCAAACTGTCTCACCCTTCTTCTCCAATGAGAGAGAAAACCAGCCCAGAGCATAAGCTCACCTGGCCAGCAGCGGCTCCAGCCAGCCCTCATGGCATTCACAGTGGCAGTCCAGGAACGTCAGGATATCTCCTTTGGCCACAGAGGCCCCCAGCAGCCGGGCTCTGACCAACCCCTCTCGCTTATTTGCCCGGATGAGACGCACCTTGCGTAGGCCAGCCACGTAGTTTTCCAAAGTCTCCTTTAAATGTTCTGTAACAAACCGAAAAAAGAGGGAATAACGTAGTCTGAAATTATTTGTTTATGTCATGCTATAGGAAGCTCTCTCCTCACTAGCATATTACTTATAGTAGGGATCTGATTATTGTGGCATTTTGAATTCAGATTCTGCTATACATGTTTAGAAAGGAGATGAAAAAAGCACAGAACTTGGATGGACACAAATCACAGTTACTTTTAAGAAATTGAATGCTTCGCATTTACCTCTTTAATACATTCCCAGATTGACAAGCGCTTCTCAAAAGTTACTTAAGACTTTCTGCACAAAAGTTTTATTCTTAACACAATTCATGTGTGGTGGAAAATGCCAGCATTGCCTTTATGTCCTATTGTTCAAACAAGACCAAAGAACTAGGTCATCGTCATTATATGAGACACCAGGGGAGCATTGGTGCAATCGAAACTTGCTCAATTCAGGAAACCTGAAGTGCTCTGATCAGACTGTAGTCTATCTATACACACAAGCACTCATGTTATAACAGAGCAAATGTGCTTCCCCATTCCAGACTAAATTTGGTCCATAAGCCAAATTTTTTACTGGCACAATAGTAAAAACTATTTTTTCCGTGAGAGGCCTTTGTTGTACAGTTTTCTGAACAGTATGACTTTTTCTCCTATGAACTGGCTGACCAAAAAAGCCCATTAACAATCAATACTATTTATACTTATTCTTCCTACCTTTGTCACTGTAATCATCTACAAGGATAATTTCTTCCAAAAGTATATCCGGAGATGTCTCAAGAACACTGTGAACAGTTCGCAGAAGTGTTGACCAAGCCTCATTATAAAAAGCTATCACAACAGAGGTTTTTGGCAGACTGTAATAATCATATTTCTTCTCCCTGCATCTGTAAAGGGGGAATAACATTTAGTACAAGTGCAAAAGCATTTATTAATTTTCAGGAAGCAATTCTCAAATCCATTTGTATGCTAGTTACTAACTGCAAGCAAGAACACAGAAGGGATCTTAAAAGAACTGCATGCGTGTGGAAAATTGTATGAGAAGACATTAGGAAGTTGGTCTTACAGAGGTTTCATTTCCACAGAAGCATTACGAATAAAATTCTGCAAACTACCAAAAGGTCTAAAAAGAAAAATAATAGGAGGTATTCTGGGGTGGTGTAGCTGCAGCAGCTATCTTTGCATCATTTCAAATAGAAGAACAAGCAACGGCCAAAATGTGCCTCAGATCAAAGGAAAAAAATAGAAGAAATTTAAAACCTAAGTGCAGTAAAAACAGTAACAAACTAGTGATAACTGTTGCTTTGGAAAACAGAACAAGTGCTAGACAGTAAAAATATAACTGTGAAGGAACAGCAACATATAAATAGAAAAAAAACCTCAAACCAAACAACCAGCAACAAAACTGAAATGTATGCACACTAAAGCAGAATTTGCAGAGACCACACAACTGGCAAAATCTGATAGTGAAATCCACGAAAGCCTAAAACAGACATAGAAATGCATGGGTTTGGCTCTATGAAGAGCCAGAAAGTTTGCAAACCTTTGGATTAAGCTCCAGAATGTGTTTCCTATAAATATATATACGAACTTCCCTAAATGAACATAAGGATGCCAAGAAACTTATAGCTGAGCCAAATGTATAAATTCTTAAAAGAATCCCCTGGTTTACAAGAATTTTAAAATAACGATGGCATTTTCTACGATTTTTCCTCTTTGCTTAAAGCATTCTATATTGGCAGTTTTTATTGCCTGGAATCACTGAGGCTTGTAAGGGGCAGAAGGACAGACTTCATCTTCTGTAGACTGCTAAATCACAACAAATACTAAAGCAGGTAGAACATCCTTCCTACCAAAACAGAACAGCAGTGAGTCCTCCAGAACACATGCTATGGGGAGCTGAAAAGGGGAAATTAAAACTGACTACTAGAAAATGTGACAGGAAAATCTCTTAGGTCAATTTAGGGGCATAAAATTTCCCCCAAACATTCAGAAAATGACATTAAAAGCAAACTGCTTACCTATAGCACATTGAGAATATTTTAACAAACTAATTAAGGCTGCTGTTCTGCAATTAAAAAAGGCTTATAGGTTTCTTTGAAGATTAGGCAGTATCTATTAAGATCTGTTACAGAAAGAAAAAAAAAATCTGAATCTGATTATGCCTAAAACTAAAATTCTTACAAGGAAAACAAAAAGTCTGTAGAGTAGTTCTGTAAAAAATATGTGAAAATGAGGAAGCAACAAGGACAAACGACACTCAGCCAAGGAGGCACCCAAAGGCTGCTTCTCAAACATGAATCAACAACATCCATGCATACATAGGTAGGTACAAATAGACACACACACACTGATCTAGTGAAGTACAAGAATGTCTGTCCCTCCTGGCTGTAGCTTGTCCTGAAGGGCTTTAACAGAGGGAACTGTCTCACCCCAACACCTGGTGACAGAATTGATTTATTTAGCCAGACACTCTTGTATTGACACATAAAAAATGAAAAGGAGTGACGAGTGACATTTTAATTAACCTCTTTATTTTTAATGCAGAAAAACCCACAGTGTGAATCCAATTTTAGAAATACATATTTACTTTAGCCTACCGGAAAACATTTCTGCTCAATACCACCAGGAAAAAAATATCCATATATATATATATATATATATACACACACACACATATATATATATCAGTCACTTGTACCAGGTAATTTTGAGTTCATTTCTTGCTGAAAATAGGATCTCTGCATACCCATTTTAGAAAACTGAAGGAAACTACAAATAAATTAAAAAAAAAAAAAAAGGAAAAAACCACCAGGAAAGCATTCTTGAAAAATATGTCAGGAAGATTCCTGGAATAACAATGCTGTATTCCATCTAAAGAAAGGAAATCCAAAAGGTCTAAAGAAGCTTAAAAGTCTAATTATAGATTAAGGACTTCAACAGATTTGCCTGAAATTACATGCTGGAGACGGGAAACATAATTTGGCACAGAGCAAGGCAATCCCCACACCATTTGTGACTCACTGTGCATTGCTGCCTCTTTCCCTGAGCATACCTCACACTGCAGGAAAAGGTCAGGACATACCAGAGCACACATTTCTTAGGTTTCCAAAATCAAGAAAGAGGCCAGCACTAAAAAATAGGTTTAATTTACCAGCTTCGTGGTGGAAGGCAGCACAGGAATGCAGAGAAGTGACCTGCCATGGTAGCAGGGCAGGCTGCTGGCCAGCACAGCCACTCTGACCTGAGCAGTACCCTGATACCCCTATTAGAAATCAAAAAAAGTAAGGAAAAAACCACGTTATTCAACTTCTGTGCAGATTTGCATGTTTACCTCAGATATAATTTCCAAGACATATAGTTTTTCCATCTCAGCTGCTAGCAGTCTCAAATAGTGCTGCTAAAGTGAAGCACACTTTTCTTTATCTTTCTGTAATGGAAGAGTTTCACTAAGCCTTAAAAATTAATCCCATTCGGGAGATTATAAACCCAAAGCATTTAAACCCTGGAAAAATTATAGCATAAGAAAATCTTGAAAAAACTAATGAATCCCTGAAATGGAAATGCTTGGAAGTGCTGCTGAATAACAATTAAGTGGCATGCATATGGACACTAAACATCACCACTTCGCAAGGCATAAAAACTTAAAAAACCCACTAGGAGTAAGAAGCCTAATTTAAAGCCTAGTGGTCATAACTCATCTTTTCCATTTTTCAACTGCTGTTTACCACAGAAGCACCTTAGCAGCCCATCTTCTGCATTCACATTTGCAAACTTCAAGATGTACTTTTATTCTCCATATGTCAGCCAAGTATTCCAGCTCCTACTTTCCAAGTGAATCATTTCACTCCTACTTTGGATTATTCAGAAAAACAAATGCATATCAATTACGGTATGTCATTAAAATGACAGCAACTGGTGACGGCAGTCCCAAAATATGTTTTTGCAGACACTGGGAATGTATATTTATGCATACTATACAGCAACCTGCTTTCAGCTTCTGAGTAGGGCGCTCTTTAGTGCCACCCTCAAACCCGTAGCACTGTTCTTTCCAATAGAGAGGATTGTGTTAAGACAGGATCAATTGCATCTCACATTATTCATCCTAAAAACTACCTGCCACCTTGGAGCTGATCATCTGGGCTCTGCAGGTCCATAAAGACAGATCCAGATCGCCTCACCCTCCTTAAGCCATTCATCCAGCACAACCCAAGAGACCTCTGTGAGTTCCCACCTCCCTCTTTTCTATAGAGGTTTGACTACGGAACAGTTGCTTTTCTATGAATAAAGTTAAATGACTATAGGAATCTACCTATGGTCCCTACCACTGGCTGTGATATATCACTTGAGACCTAGTCATCATAACTACCAAATGGTTGGTAAAAACATAACACAGACATGAGGAAATTAGCTGCTTGTAAGCATGACATACCCAAGCATGGAAAATAAATGCAGATGCATTTGAAGTCCAACATTCTTTCACTATTCTCCTTATATTATTCAATCACGGGAACTTTACTGTTTTGTAATAATTAAATGTATTTTAAAATAAACAATTACTTAAATTAAAAGTGGCATGTTGTGCATGTTGAGAGGGTTTTCTTCAGAGAAGTACACATATCTCTAGTCAACCTGATTTTGGTAACAGTTTTCAGATACCAGGATCACTCACTGAGGGAAAACCTGTTGCCAACACATCCAAGAGGCTTTTCTAGAGGCAACAAAATAAATGCGTATAGTTTTAAACAGGACTCAGATTGCAATGACAAACAGTGTTATATAATGAATAATAATCACAGAAAGTATGGCAATGCAAAGGAGTGACACCTGCTCAGCCTCTGCTCTCCAGTCCCTCCTGCTCTCTGCAGATTCACTAAAAAATGCACAAGCAGAAGCCTTGTGCACAATACAGTGACACTCAGAAAAAACATGGCCAGGACTGTCCCAACCATCTTCCAAGGAGAAGATGGGGACACTACAATGCTCCGGCACAATCCTGCTTCTGCATCATCCTTCACTTCCCTCAGGCACTTTCTGCCATACTTGGGTGTTCCAGAGACCCTCCCACTTGATCACTGTGGCATAAAGGCATAAAAAACCCAAAAGCTTTGTCTCCTGGCATTTCTTATCAATTCACACTAAGACAACATCTATATTTTAGAATTCTAAATGTGTTCATTCATAAATCTTTAGATGGTAAGAAAGAGAAAATAATGCTGGTATGTTCCTGAACACAAAACCATGTTCACTACGTACCGCCTTTCCTCTGTGTTTCACTACAACTTCTACTCAAACATCTAAGTCCACAAATTGCAAACTGAAGCAAAACATGTAAAAGTGTACATCCAAATTCCTGTGGGTTTTTGGTTTTGCCTTTTTTTACACTCCACGTTTAAGCCACTGCCTAACCAAGAGTAAACAGCTGACAAGTTTTATAAATTAACCTTGGAATTTACTACACTACACAGTCTCCTGTTGGCAAGTTTTACAATAGGTTATTTATTAGAAACTAAGGAGACATCACTCAGGAAATGCCTAAACAAAATTAAAAGGGTTGTTTTCAAGAACATTTGTGTCAATTAATGTAATCACTCAATTTATTTCTTTGTAAAGAGCTGTTTCTCTAAGAGATGTGTATCTGCACACAGGGAGAGAGAGCATGAATGTGTGTGCACACTGGGCACACTGCCATGAGTTAATTAGGAATGGTTGCTGACATGCTCGTACTTAAGAACTTTCACCACAACTGTGACAATGATACAGAAAGGGAAAATAGACTTTTAGTCTCCAAATTTGATCTTCTATGTGCACAGTTACTTATATTTTAAGAAAAAAATACAAAGTGTTTTCTGAGTTTTCAAAGATTTGTTAAGAACACAAACTGCTCATGAATTATTTAATGCTTTCAGAAGGTATACTGTGTAAGTTTTGGGTTTGAAGTTTCAATGTGAATGCCCTAGGCAAGTTCAGGATTGTGCAGCTTCTCTCGAGATGTGCAGACAGCACATGTCACTGCTGAGGCTGATTTAACTTGATTTACGTGACTACAGTAGGTGACATATATGCCCCATCCCAGTGTTACCTGGTAAACACTGCCAGGGCTCTACTTCAGGCTGGTGTGAACACGGTGGGCTAGGAATGTTATGATGGGCCATAGACATACTGACTCACCACACAACCTATCCTCTTCCTAATTTGAACAGTTATAACACTGACTTAAACTGCTCTTTCAGTAAGAGGTGTGCTCAAAAGTGGCATTTTGCAGGCTGTAAGTAAATGAGGCTGATGGAGATGAATGGCAGCATCCATGGGCATCTCAATCTAGTTTCACCATCTTCATTCCCACTCCATGAACTGCAGAGGCAACAATGTGGGCATTGGAATCTGCCAAGTATCTTCACCCAAGAGAAAACCCCTCCTTCTCTTACCTTCCCAAAGCCATGGCAGAGGACCCAGTACAGCAGTACTGGGATCTTCTATCCCCTTTTCTACTCTTGCCCAAGCCACAGACTGGGGTTCTGCACATGCAGCCGTAAGTATCCCAAGCCCTGCACATGACACAGGTGGCAGCACTGGTTTCTGAGCCACCCCACACAGTTACCAAGGCCATGTCCCTTACTCCAGGACGAATATATAGTTGAACATCCACTCCTCACTCCTCTCTGTGGGAGAGTTACCTATGGATAAAATGCAGCATGCAAGTCAAAAGCAATGCCACCCAAATCCTGGGATACAGAAGTGCAACATTTCCAGTGGAATTAAAGGATATTATAAATATTATTATTATCTCTTCCAAACACTACTCAACTTTTCATGCCAAATTTATTTTCTCACCTAAGACTACCTGTCTTACTTACTCATCCAACTGTCAGTTCAAGGATTTTCTTCTTTCTTTAATTAAAAAAAAATTTATCTGGGCATGGACAGACTCCACCTGGTTTTACACACCTACACAGGCCACATATGTTCAACTATTGCAGAAAAAGGCACTGACAGTTTACAGAGGGTGCGTCTCAGTGTGATTAGCCAAACAGATAGCAGCAAGGCGCTGATAACTGCCAGAATGGACAGATATTCAAGGCAAGGCTGGAACACTTAAGCAGGTGAGTTCAGAACTCTGGCCTACACTTCCCCATTGCCTGTCCCAGCCCAGCAGGCTGGCTAAAAGCTCCCTAAATTATAACTGCTGAAACAAACTATGTTAGGGAAAGCACTCCTGGAACAGTCTGCAACACTGTGATATGATCAAGTCTCTGGAAACAGAGGCTGGCTTAATTGTGAAACGGTTTTCCAGGTTATTTAATGTTCTGCAGAATGATTCTCCCAACGACAAGATGGTCTTGACAAGACAGACTGCCAAAAGCTGTCTTAAGATTTCAGATAATGTGCTGTATACAAACATTGTGAGAAGCAAGAAAGAAAGACACTAAGTCTGAAACAGAAGGAAGTATTTGTTAAGAAGCTAGGGGGTGGGAAGGAGGTGGGCACAGAAAGCAAATCTGTTTAAGACAGATTGAAAATACATTAAGAAAAAAATGTCTAGAAAGACCAAGTAGGAGAATTGACTAAATCTGTATCCTAAAATCCACAAAATTAGGAAATCCATAGAGTCTCCTAATTCCAAATTGTTAGAGAAAGGTTACAGAAGTTCCTAACTGACCCAGATTCTGGATCTGCAGGTGAGAAGGAAATTCTTCATGTGACAATGGGGAAACGCACTTGATTTTTGTTTTATTTTGCTGAGCTGAAACAGTGGTTACATTTTGCTCAGAGGTCTTCAATTTTCTTCCAAGATAGTGATATACATTTATCCTTTCCACAGAGACATACTATTTCCTACACCTACATTCAAAAACTTCAGGGAGAGTAATTTGATTCAGGATAAGAAAAAATATTTTGCAAAGCAATAACTGAAAGAAGCTATTGTATTCATCACTATAAACAAGATGTGGATGCATCTGATCCTTAGACAATTGTTTACAATAAAAGAAGTTTTTTAATTTTAAAAAAACAATTTTTGCTTCAATTTAAAAATCAAACCAGCTGTAACCAAGCAATAATCTAGATATCAAAGGAAGCTGAGGAAGTCTATCGGAAGGTGGAAAGAAAAATGGTGAAAAATAATCATGTGAGCTCTTCTGGAAAATATTTGCTGGGGGTTATTAAAAGCATAATGACAAAGAAAAGTGACACATTTTTACAGATGACAGGAAACAAAAACAGCAAAATATCCTAAATATAACTTTGTACTGCTATAAAATGCAAACCTTCTTATTAAAAAAAATAAACAAAAAAACCCTCATAATGATTAATTATTTTTACCTCACTTACTGTAGGAGGAAAGAATGAAATGTCCTAGAGAAACAATGCTTTGAAGATCTAAAGCCTGTTTATACATGAAAGAAATACACTGCCAACTAACACTAAAGCAATGATTAAAAGGTATTATGATCAATATAGTTACTAGTAACCAATTACATATTTCCAAAAAGCTCAGAAATCAAACCAAAAAAGTCCTAACACCAAACAAGTGACCACAGTGTTACAAAACAATTATATCAAAGACATTCTTAGGTGTTTAATGCAAAGCCTTTGCTTGTAAGAAGTAGTGTGCTGTGGCTCCTGATCAGATGCAAAGCATGGGAATACCTGTGCCAAAGCCAGCAGTGGGCATAAGGTGCACCATCAGGTGCATGTTTAGAGGGAAGGGATGTGCCAGAAAGGTCAGGCTACTGCAGCTCACCTCTTCAAAGAGTTCTATTTCCTGTATGCACTTTAAAAAAAAAAAAATCCACTACAGTTGTTTTGCCTTTAGGAAAGAGATGAAAGAGAAGCTCCTGGGCGAAGTCAGACACTCACTGAGGGCTGAGGTGGGAAACACTCAGCTGCTGCGCCTTTTCCCGGAACATGGTCAGGTTAAAACTCCTGGCAAGAGTAGCTGTGATTTTTGGAGTAGAAAAGGAACCAAAACCTAGTATCAAGGCTTATTCTGGAAACTTTCTAGCAAGATATTATCAGACTAACATCCTGGTATAATTTAATATATAACCCAGAAAACAAAACCAATCATAGAAGAAAGACAGACACTCAGAGAATCAAATTCAAATATGGGAACAAACAGGAAAAACAGTTTTGAAAGACAGAAAAATCTTAGCTCAAGATTGTTATTCTAAAGTCAAAAATAATATTTCCTCAAAATAAATAATATTATAGGCATAAATGATGCTGACAGAGGAATTTGAGCATTTGTGTATATCTAGCTATCTATATAAAAGCACTTAAAGATATATGCAGATACTTAAACATAACCATAAAATCACACATATACAAAAAAATTATATAAAGAATCTCTCCAAAACACAGAAGATTACCTAGAATTAAAGAACTAACCTCTAAAACCTTTTTTTTTTTAATAGCTGAAAAGTACTATGCAGACCACATTCAATATTTTAGGGTCTTTTGTGGCTACTTAGGAAAGACAGGAAAGAATTAAAAATCCATTTCCTTGTGATCACAACTAAAATGAGCCCCAAGGGCTGAATCAGGCTTCTACCACAAAAGAGACAACTTGAAATGCTAAGTCAGCACAAAAGTCCCTAGTGCTGACTTGTTCCTTTTTGTACCAAGAGTCAACCAAAAGGCAACTTGTGTGGTTTTACAGAAACTGTCCCCAGAATAAGTAAGAAATGCATCCCTACTGTAAAAAAAAAAAAAA
>VWZU01003187.1:662431-707590 GCA_013397095.1 Sterrhoptilus dennistouni | reverse complement strand
GGCGTGCGAGACGGGGCGGGCGCCATGTTGGAGGCCGCGGGCCGTCGTCGCCGGCGGAGCCCGGAGCTGTCCCGGGGGACCGGGGCGGTGGGGAGGGGCTGTCCAGGGGAGAATTGGATAAGTGCTGTCTGGGCGCTAGAAACTTCTCGCGTTAAGAATGTGGTGTTTGAAGCAGTGCATGCTGTTTCTTGGTTAAGCCAGCACAAAATTGGAGATAACATGAACACAAAACACTGCCTTGCTCTGTGACAATAGATATATGCGCACAGGCCTTACTTTTTTGTTTTGTTTTGTTTTGTTTTGTTTTGTTTTGTTATGTGTGTCTTACTTGTTGAAAACTACGAAACTACGTCTGACTTAAAACACACTGAAGCAAACAGAAACAATTAGTTTCGCTTGACTTGCCCATGTTTACCTAGATGGCTTGCTGAAGGATAGGGAAAATCATTGCTGAGGGTTTTTAATGACAAAACGGTTGTTTTCTGCATCGGTGACGCGTCCTTTCCGTAACCCACTGCTGGGCTGGGGGAGGTTCCCGTGGTGCTAATGCTGGTGTTGGTGCTTCTCTTCTTTCCTACAAGCACACCTTGGACTCATGGGCGTGTTTTGCGTGGCTGGAGGGCATTGCTGTCCTTTAACAACTGAATGATTAATCAAGAGAAGAAATGGTTTTTGTTGTTCTGATTTTTTTTAAATTTCATAATATTCAAATACTTGGAAGAAAAGAATCTGTTTCAAAGTCAACATTTCTCTTTTCAATTAATGGTCATAGAAAGTTCCCAAAGAATGAGTCACTCAGCTGGTTTCCCAGTAAGAACAAGGAAGACAAGGTTCAACAATTTAGTTATTTTATGATGGTTTAAAAAAAAAGGGAAAAAGTTGTAGAAACAGTTTTAGATTTTTTTCCCCTTAATGAAAACCATACGCTCATTCCCTGAAAATAATAAAGTCAGATGACTGTAACCCTCTCACTGATCTCAAGAAGTTACTGGCTAACATTTGTAAAGTACTGTATAAATTGATGAAGAGTGTAAAGTAGAAGAGCATGTTTCTTTTTTCTTTTTAATGGATAACCAGGAAGGAAACACAGTGTTTGTACAAAGGTAGGCTTCAGACTTATGTAGCTGCTTAATATTCTGGCTGTGATTATCTCTGTTGCAGTTGGACAGGAGGTAGCATATATGCATAAAATTAACTGTGTGCAGGGGTTGCAGGCTTTACTGAGGTGATGCAGTGAAGGGTACCAGGGAGTACACAGGCTCCAGAGGCTTCCTTCTGCAACTGTGCACTCTCTGGAAGGCAGCTAAGGACTTTGGGGCTCATGGTTGCTTTAAGGGGTTAGTGGCATTCTTTGGGGTTTCCTCAACTAACATTTGCTTTGCTGTAACATACAAAGGCTGCCTGCAGGGTTGTGCTGAGCACAGTGTGCACGAGCATATAGTAGTGCATGATGCCTGCAACAAGAGCATGACAGACATCTTGTTCAAAGTATTATATTTATTAAAATATGGGGTTGCCATTTTCTCACTGATAATTGTCTGGGTGTGTGGCTTACACGATTGTCTTTTGCTTACTGGCAAACTAGCAGAGTCTCTGATAGTCAAGTGATATCAAAACTGGGTTGCTGGTAAAACTGGTGTCAGAGTTCAGTACTCTGACCAAGTTCTCATAGATATTCTGCACAAGGAAGGTTTGGTGCCAAGTTTCCTCATTGGAAGATACTTGATATTACACAATTTTAATTTAGCCTTCTAATACAGCAGTCTCTTGAAATCATAGCACACGCCTGACGTAGCAACTGCAACAGTCAAATCACAAGGCACCATGGCACGCCCATTACCAGTCCCTGTGTGCTCATCATCACAATGCTGGGTGTTGGAAGGGATGAGTTAAAAACCACAAGACTGTTGAGGATGGTTGTAGATCACTCAAGTGACCTTGCAGCCAGGAATAATTCTTGATAAGCCTTGTGTGAAGTGCAGGCCAGTGGTCCTTTAGCATGAACTGGTAATGGTGCCAGCTTCTCCACTTCTGTTATCTCTGCCTGTGTGTTGCTTTAGGGTCCCCCAGGTTCACAAAAGTAACAAATCAGTTTACTCTTTGCATTCTAGCCGAGTGAGTTTGTGGTTGTTCTGGCTGCCTGCTTGTATCAGCTTATGCACTGGGTATCCCCAACTATCAGGAAGGAATGTGGGGCTGGAAGCCAACTCAAACACCTTAGTTTCTTAAAATTATTTTTCTGGTTGCTGAGTTCTGGTGCTCAGTGTGGGGCTGAACTGTGTAGCTTCCCCAGTGCTAGTCTGTCTGACTGAGGAGTAGAATATTCTCCATTGATTGTTTTAGAGAAGGCCATTCACATAGCCAGTTGTCCCATTCTGTTGGTAAGCCATTTCTCTTAAAGGTCACCTCTGGTCCCCTTGCTGTTGAGGGAAGTTCAGCTGACTTTACAACAGTGATGGCCACTCACCGTGTTCTTCTTTGAGCTTTATGGGCACATCTGTATTCACTGAGTCTTCTTCCATTGTGGGAGTTCATTGATGATTCACAACTGGAAAACAAGAGATAATGCAAATATAAAGAACTGGCGCTCCAGTTGATAAAAAGGTCTTTTTTTTCCTTAGTTAACACTGACTCTGCAGTGTTTACTCCAGCTGTTCAGTAGTAATGAGGGTACTTAATAAAGATCCCTGGAAACAAACTGGCTTTATCTGTTAATGTGATACAGCTGTGGAAATAAGAAGATGAAAGTAACACTGGTTCATGGAAGTTACGAGTTGGTGCCCTGCAGCAGAAGATGAGGCTGGCACCTTGCTGCCTGGAGCAGACCATCCTCTTCAATGGGTGCCTGCTTTATGAGCACGGCCACTGGTACATGTGGAATGGTTTAGTTTATAGTCCTCAGCTGATGATTGCTCTCCTCCGGCAAGGTGCTGATTGTCACATTCAGAGACGTGTGTATGATCCCTCACAGTGTACATATTAGTCAATAGCCGAATTTGGTAGCAAAGTTTTTATGTTGGTTTTTGCAGTTCAAGGTGTTAATTCTCCTCCTTATCTCTTTCTCCCAAGGTTTGGACATCTAAGTGTGGCCCACATCTTGCTGGAGAATGGTGCTGATCTCAATGCACAGAACAAGTTAGGGGCCAGTGTCCTCACAATGGCCTCGAGAGGTGGTCATGTCAGCATGGTGAAATTGTTGCTGGAATCTGGCGCTTTTGTGGACAATTACGACCATTTTAGCACAAATGTACTTAACAGCAGCAGAGACGACCATCCCGATATCACTCCACTGATGGCAGCTGCTCAGCATGGACATGAGGCAGTGGTACATCTGTTGCTGGACTGGGGAGCTGATTGTAACTACTCTCTAAAGACCATGGGCTGGAGTCCTTTAATGCTGGCTGCTGTTAGCGGAAAGGTGACCTTGGCACAGCAGCTCATGGAGAAAGGTGCCAATCCTGATCACTTGAATGTACTGCATAAAACTCCTTTTGAAATCTCTGTTGGCTTCAAACACAAAGACATGAAGGACTATTTGGAATCTCTCACAACGATCAGGCCTCAGGCAGGTACGGAATGTTATTTTTTTGTTTCACTTTCTTGGAGTTCTGATTGCGTATTTAGAAATCAAGGAGCTTATTTTGTATGGGCGTGATGTTCTTTGTAATTTGCAGCTGGATTTTGAAAATGTTGGAGTAGGCACACCTACTTCAGCTGGAGAGGTAGGTATGAGTGTCTAACTTCATCAGAGTTTTTCCATGTTAGCAGGATAAGATTCCTGTCTGTATGTGGCTGTTTTGGGGACACTTTTCAAGATATTTATGCAAGCCAGCATTGGGAAGTGTTTAACAAGAGGATTTGGAACAGCTGGATTTTCCAGCTTTGGACTGCTTGCTATAAAACACAAGGATGTGACTAGCACTAGAAAGGTCATTTTGCACTACCATGTGGGCATGTCCAAAACTGTTGTCTACATTTGGTGTCATTCCTGCATGTCAAGTTCCCTTGTACTTGAAGAAGTAAGAACAAAAATCGGACATCTCTTTCTGCTGTGGAGAAGGTGTTAACTCAGATATTGACTTATAGGTTAAATTGGAACTCTGGAGCTTTCATACAGCCATGCTGCCAGGCAGAACTGATTCATGCTAGATATTTGCTCATGACCAGTATCTTGAGGAGCAGACATCAGGTGGCTACAGTGCACACAATCAGAGATCCATGGGATTCACTAGTGTCCGTATGTTTGCGTGTGCAGGATGTATGTACAGGCAGAGTTATCCTCATGAATCTTGAAAACCTTCTGTGGTCATATGAAGTATTGAAGGACTCTGTTTAAGTGATGAGACAACTTGCTTTAAAGCAGATTAATGTTTGTCACCTGTGCTGAGGGGGAATTTCCATCAGCAGGAGGGTAGTAACTCATTTGGGCAGAGAGGGGAGTAAAAAGATTACTCTTCCACACAAATTTCTGCATTGGTTTTTGACCATACCTCGGTCTCCTCCTAGCACTGGAATCTTGAATATCCTCTGAAGAAGAAAGATCATTTCTGTCATATGAAAGACAAGAAAAAAAGAACTTTTCTTCTGATCCATTGCCATAGATAGGGTGAATTGCCTCCTAGGAGAAAGCAGCTCTCTTCCCACAGCTGTTCTCAGTAGCAAATTCAGAACCACCTGGAATGGCTTGAGTGTTACCTGCCTTCTGTCCCTATCCTTACGTAAGCTTACACAGATGGCAGTCTTTCCTTCTGGCATCTTCTCATGGTCTTCTGCTCCCTGAAGCTGCCTCTCTTCCAGGTTTTCACATGGCAAGTATGGAGCCTTGTCCTTTCCTAAACCAGTCTTTTGATGCCTGTTTTACAGTGGTGAGCTCATACACACAGTTCCTTCTATAAGAGCAGTTTCTGAATCAGAAGACAATGTAGGACCCGTCGCTCTCTTTCCTGGTCTTAAAATAAGAGTTTCTTGGAGTATTTGGGGCTTTTCAGCAATTGCTTTTGTTCAGCATATTAAGGTGACTTCCTTTGAAGTCAAGCTGCGAACATAAATCTTTTCTGTATTTCATAAAAATGCCAGAATTGTGCTCATGAAATCTCTGTGTCTTCTTGTTTTCCATAAATTTTTGTGATTTTATTCCCATTGATTCTGTAGTAATAATTTGTCCATAATAATTTGGAAAATAGAGGACAGTGTTTTCTGGCATGAGTGGAAGGTGAAAAATATGTCACTATTTTTTCTTCATCTTACATAGTGTCAGAAATTTGAAAGCACTCTTCAGCCATGTTAAAAGAATGATTCTTCACTCAAAATAGTACAGTTTGTAATAAAGACAGTTCTTCTTATGGGCATGGTTATCTGGGAGCAGAAGAATATTAATTCATAAGTAGCAAGCTGTGTAGTTAAATTGACACTATTATTTTTGTGACCTTTACAAATTGACCTGGAAATACTCAAGAGGAAATAAAACTGGAGCAGCTTGTAAAAAACTCCTTTTGAGTCACCTTTCAAAATAACCCCATACTGTTTGAGTGTTCACTGTTGTACAGGGGATTTTACCAGACCACAGAACCATACTGTAGTTCTTTAGTGGGTATTTCAGATTTCCAGGGAGGAAACAAAAGAGTTTCCAAATACAATTTCCTGATGGAGAATGAAAATTGAAAAGCCTGTGCTGCTGCCTTATTATAGTCTGTAGCTTTAGCTCTGCACAGTGAACCATACAGGTGTGTCATTCTTCCCAAAGGTAATAAAGAAGTTGTCAATGCTTTCTTTGTTCTTATTATTTGTATGCTTAAACGTATGTTTTATAGTACTTTAAATTTTTAATAGTTTTTCCTCTAAAAATTCTACTATTTTTTTTCCCTTTTTTTGGATTGCCAGTGGAAATGTTTATATTTCTTTCAGATGCAGAAAAGAGGCAACCTGATGTCTTTCATGCTTTGAAACTGGGTAAGTGCTGCCATGATTCTTCCACCCTGTCTAGTTTTTCTAACTTCAGAGCATGTCTGTTTGCTAGCATGGGAAACATGATTTTTCTGGTCCCACTTTTCACATATGAGCTACCAAAACATCTGCCCGGGAAAGCCTCAACTTTGTTAGATTTTTAGAGTGATCATGTGCCCTTCTTGTACTCCTGTGATTTTTGAGATTTACAGATGTTAGTGCTGGGTCAGAAGAAGTATTGTAGGAGGCGCCAAATGGATACTGGTCAGCACACTGGGTTTTGGCTTTTTTACTTGGCTGTGAATGGCAGCACTGTTAAAAAATCAACTCGTTAGGTTAAGGAGTGTCCAGGGTTCAAAGTGAATTCTGGTGTCTCTGTAGCTTCCAGGGTTTCTGTTTAACAAAGTCTGTGCTCTGAGTCTGTGCTAAAAAAGCCACCTGCTGTCTTTTACCAAACTAGAACATACAAAAAGTAGTTCTGTGCTTTTCTATCATTCCTGTTCCAAGAAATTAGCTGAGTGGCATTGGTGGGTGTGAGTTTCAGTGAGTGCATTCAAATGGCTGTAAGGTTTGTCTGAGATTCTCACTGACTTTCCAAGGGAAATGTTCATGCCTGTGGTGGAGTTGAAAGCAGCCTATGCCATGAAGCAGTTTACCATCTGAAGGTTTTTATAAAGGTGAAGATTCTTCCATTTGCATGGCAGTTGATGATTTGCTTGTTCTTGTCTCTGTTCCTGTGGTGGTACACACAGTCACAGAGATTTTCTTTTTTCCTTTATCTTCCTCCCTGCTTTTGCCTGCCACAGGACATCGAAAAAATACAGGACATAGGTGAGCTTAAGCTCTCTGTTTAAGGTAATCCTGACTACCTCATATGTTTTTTAAAAGCCGTCCTGCTTCAAGATCTAGAAAAAAACCTGCAACCTTGTTCAAATATGTTCAGTAAAGTATTTCATACTACTTTTCCTAATCTAGACAAGAACTCAAGTGACTATCAGCTCCTTTATGTGGAAACCTGAAAATTAGATTAACTTTTAAAGAGCTGTAAAGATGACTAATGATGACAAACAACTTTACTCTTGGGCAAGGAGTAAAGAAGTTTTGTGTTGGAGGCGTAGTTCAAATACTGGAGGCAGAAAAAAATCATTTGGAATATAAGAAAGTTGAGCACTGGAATAAACTCTTTGGGAGGTTGTGGAATTCTATCAGTAAAGGTTTTTAGAATCAGTGAACTATCTTTGTAAGAGGAACTTACGGGTCAGTGTGAGACGGCGTTATTCTACCTGTTAAGGCAAGGGATGGCCTCCACCACCTTTTAGAGTGCCTTCGTACACACCTACTTTGATTCTAAAATCGTTGATTCTGTGATTGCAGCCTGTGGAAATGGAACAGGGATCTTTGAAGGAAAAATCATGGTGCCTCAGCATCATCAATTTTCCTTGCATGACATCATCTTAGAGCAATTTAATAGAAATATCCTCTGTTTGTGTCTTCACATGCAGGATGCACTGCAGTTCATAGAGCCTTCCTTAGGTGTTCATTTCAGAAAATAATTCTTGTAATTGCACCTTAAGTGTACAGGTAGAGAAAATGAGGAAAATACAGTGCCTCATGCAATTTTATGTAGGCTGGAAAGATGTGCTAATTAACTAACGTTTAGGTTATGTTTTATCACTATTTTGCAGGAAACTTTCAGCTGGTTAAAGAGATCATTGATGAAGATCCAAGTCAGGTTAATATTACCAATGTTGACGGTGCATCTCCTTTAATGATTGCGGCTGTAACTGGACAGATGCCCCTTGTTCAGTTCCTTGTTGAGAAAAAGGCTGATGTTGATAAACAGGATAATGTCCATGGCTGGACAGCACTAATGCAGGCCACGTACCATGGGTAAGATATGTGCCCTCCTTGTGTCTATCAGCAAAGAAGTTTAATTTTTTTCACATCCAATAAACCCTTTTTTGATACTGACTCTAGAAGCAGAAAGGTCTTTCAAGAAATTAAGAGACTCGTGATCTCAGTTTTTCATGACTCTTGCACTGCCCCAGCTTTTTGGACCAAATCTAAATCACATTTTGCTCACCACAGTATAAGAAAGTCATTAAACCATGAGAGAATGTCCAAAGGAGGGCAACCCAGATGGTGAAGGGCCTTGAGGGGAAGCTGTGTGAGGAGTGGCTGAGGTTACTTGGCCTGTTCAGCCTGGAGGAGAGGGATCTGAGAGGAGACCTCATTGGGGTCACAACTTCCTCATGAGGGGAAGAGGAGGGGCAGACACTGATCTCTTCTCTGTGGTGATCAGTTACAAGATCTGAGGAAATGGCCTGAAGTGTCAAGGTGAGATTTAGGTTCGATATTGAAAAAAGGTTCTTCACATCACTGGTAGTTGGGCACTGGAATGAACTCCCCACGGAAGTGGTCGCAGTACCAAGCCTGACAGAATTCAAGGAGTGTTGGAACAAAGCAGTGAAAGACATAATGTGACTCTTGGGGATGGTGCTGTGCAGGGCCAGAAGCTGGATTCAGTGATCCTTTTGGGTCTCTTCTAACTCAGGTTATTCTGTGATGTTTGGACTTTAGAATGAGTGGATCATTTGGGAACCTGAAGCAAGCTCAGTAAATACTGGGAACGTGCTGCTCCAGGCAGCCCCCAGGAGCCTTGGTGCAGATTTCTGCTTCCATCCTTTGGTGTTTTTCAGTATTGTGAAAGATGCTATGACCCCTCCTGCCAGGGCTGTAAGCCTACATGAAATTGTGAAACTTCAAGGCCATCAGCCTTCCATGTGCCACATTTTCCAGTCTTAAAAACATTCCAATGTTCTCCTATACAGCCTTTAGTTTTCATGGAGGTTTTGGAGATGCATCCAAAATTGTAATTTTCTGTAAAGCTCCTTCGTAAATCTGAGTAGATTCTTAGGAGTCAGATCTCAGAAATTGCCGTGGCTGGTACTTCACATGTGATATCTGTCATATACTTAACACTGTCTGAATACAGGATATTCAGTTTAGGAAGGTGAACTTTTTTTCATTGTTGTAGATGAGGCCCTCAGAAAGGTGAAGGTTCCCTTCACTGGTAGTGCATTAATTGTATATATGCAGGTATTCCACACAAGTTTTTGGTTTTAGTCAGCAGATCTCATTGGACTATGCAAGTGCAACAAACAGGAAAAATAGGAGGTCAAGTTGTCATTGCCTTGTGAAATTTTTCTGAAGTAGTTCTTGGGACCTTTATTGACAGTAGTGACAGACATTCTACAGAAGTGCAGTAATATCAGTTTTTCTGGTGCAGCTGTTTCACTTAGCAGCAGTCACCCAGCAGACAGCTGGAATAGAAGCAGCCAGCACAAAGTGATGGGCAGGGCTGCTGGCATGTCCCCTTGCTGGTACTCAGGCACTTCTCCTGTTTGTGGAAGCACACACAGAGCTGAGTCCTGCATGTGTTCAGATACTGACTGTTCGGTTTACTGGAGGACTGGATTATGAAAATTCCTTTCCCTAATACCAATCTTCATAGTCATGAAACTTTGTTAGTTAATTTTGTTAATATGCTTAACATTTGAGGTTGTGGAATTTTAGGAGTCTTTGGTATTGTTGATGCTTAAGTAAAGCTATCTAAAGGACTTTGGCTCAGTGAAAATACCAGAAGGACATCCCAGCCCTGGAAATATGGGTGTGACTTCTTGGGAACTTAGAGCTATTCATGAGGGATAAAAGATACCCCTAGCCACCCAAGATAATCCCAGCATCACAGCCATCTATGAAACCCTCTCAGTGTTTTCTGGTGTCATAGGTAAGTAATGACTGCAAGACTGACTCCAGGGACATCTGGATCAGTAAAAGAGCAGCATGAATGCTGTGGAAATACAGTTGCTGTGCTAAGTTTTACTATGATGAGCAATCACAGTACGAGTGGTGGTAGTACACTTGTAGTGTACAAGAGCCCTGCGTGTTAAGCCACATTTGGAATGCCTCAGTGTGGGTGGAATACCTTGTGTGCATAAATACTTCTCCTTATAATTCTATACTTTGCATCTGAGCCTTTTTCTTAGCATGGAGAGTTGCAAATTTTCATCTGGAAATCTTTGGCCTCCACAGAGCCTCAGCTAACCCTTCCTCAGGACCACCAATAGTGTGAAGGGTCTCAGGCTTGAAGGAGGGAGCAGGCAAGGTCTCTCTGAGCTAGAGGCACTAAAAGATTGTGTCTCTGTGTGCTCTCAAGGTGCAGGACTGGAAAGCAGGATGGAGGGATGATAGTTTTAAGGAAGAGGAGAAAAGTAATAATAAATATGCAGAGGAGCTGTGGTGAGGATAAGCAGCATTTTTGTTAGAAGAGAGGAGTAACAGTCCTCCATTTCAGGCTGATTTTGTGTGGAATGAGTTCAGGAGTGGAAATGTCATCCATAAGATGACATAAGATCCGTAAGAAATGATGCTCTGAAGTGGAGATGTCGAGATCCATTTTTCAGCTTCGTTATTAGAATTTGCAGTTACCTGTTGGTGCTTGAGACTGTTTTTTCTCTGATGCATGTCAGAGTTTGATTTTATACAAGGTCAGTCATTGCTCAAGAGTTTTGTTTTAAATATATTTTCCCTAGCTTTGTTGTCTGTTCAGTTATTTCATAGGATGAATTGAAGTATTGTTTTTAACTCACAAGGTGAGTCCTGCTTATTTACTCAGGTGTATCAGAGGGGAGAGGGGCTAACTGGAACAAGATGGTGAATGTCTTTTATGCAGCTAGCTTTTGTTGGAGGTGTTTGTGTTGGTTGACATTTAATGCTGATTGTTTTTGCATTTTAAGCTCCTCAGGGAAGTAATAATGTGCCTTCTCAATTATATAATTTATAGCTATAATTCGGTGAAGTACTGTTTGAAGTTTCTAAGTTATCTTTAGTCAGTTTGGCTTTTCTGTATGCAGTTTCTTAATGCGCAAGTTGAGAAAATGAGGTTGCATTGAAGTATTAGCGGTGGCATATGATGACTACTGAAATGTCCTTTGTTATTCCATCTGCTTTTCTGCCCTAGGCATTAATGGCTTTCATTGGAAAGGTGTTCAGCAACATGTTGCAGTCACTTCCAAAGGATCAGCTTAAGAAACTGATTATTCAAATTAGGATTTTAAGGCTAACTGTCTGCTTTTTGATTAATTTAATTTGTAGTGAGTAAACAGTTACTGACAAAGGATTCATGGGAGCTTTTGAACAAATTTTACACTAGGTTAGCTGCAGAATGCGTAAAACTGCTCTATGATTGAGAAACTATGTTATAGAAGGTTGAAAATAGAGTATTGGGGGCTTCTTTCTTCATTTACTTGTTTAACATGATCAATGCCTTTTTTTCTTCTCTTAAAGAAATAAAAATGTTGTGAAGTATTTGTTAAATCAAGGAGCTGATGTTAACCTTCGTGCAAAAAATGGATACACGGCTTTTGACCTGATAATGCTGCTGAATGATCCAGGTATGCTATTTCAAAATGCTCTGGAGAAATGTACAGCATAAACAAGTATACATTCCTTCCAACCTAGAAAATACATTGCAGTTGCTAGGAAATATCCTCTCATGTCCAGGCTGGAGTGGACACTGTCTGAAAGTGATGGGAGTTTGAGTTAATTGGTTAGAGATGAGTGTATACATTTATGGGATAACAGATTTTGTGCATTCCTCTTGCAATTGGTTCTGAAGATGCCTGAAAACTGTGCTGTTTGTGTCACCAAAACCGGATGAGTGGCATTTGATTGTGGGGGCACTGGTATTCTGTTGTGTCATTAGAAACAGAACTATGAGCTGGAGCTAGAAATTGCCCCTTGGCAAAGAGCAGCAGAGGGACAGGACAAAGACAGTGCAGTAGGAACAGAACGAGGGAACTCCTGGCTGAACCTCCTGCTAATTCTGTGAAGGCTGAGAATAAATCATACCTCAGGATTCAGGTTGTTTGTGTGGGAGTGCTGTCAGACAAGGTAGCATGCTTTGGGGAGGCTTGAATGAAACACATTTCCTTTTTGTTACAATTTGTTTTACTTATGTAATTTGTTATTGTTAACCTTCCTTGGTACCCGAATTGATTTAGCTGAAGCCAAAAATCCATTACTGCTAATGAAGTTTTTGAATTTACACATTATGGTGGTCTTGGTTACTAGCAGGTTATTTTCCATGTCAAAAGTAGGTCACTAACAGATCACAACATTTTAGGCAATAAATACAGAGAATTATTTTAGAACTACTGTGACAGAATAATTTGCCTTGCTACTTCTTTCTCTCTCGTTCAGTTCTCTCTGCCTTTCTGAAAATCTGACTCCTGTACAAAATGCAGATTTACGGATTTTTTTTTTAATTTTTGCTTTCCTGTCTCCTGTCATGCTTGTTCTTTTCTTGTCCTCTTACTTTTTTTCTTACTGCTGTTTTGTCCATCTTTTATTCCTACCATTTCTTTTCAGTCCCTTCATTGTACAGGCTGAACATCTTCTTTCTCTTTGGGATTTACTTTCAACCAACCTTTCAACTTTTACTTGCAACCTACGCTTGAAGAACGAATATTCATTTTTCTCTACTGTCTTCTGTGTCAGGTGAGAAAAGGGAGCGTCTCAATATTGTTCTTAACTTGTACGAAGTGCAAGAGGAGGCAGTTCACTTGGTCACACATGACTGAGTCCAGCTGAGTAGCATTCTTATTTATATTGATAAATACCTTTAGAGAGGTGATAAGACTGCAGCACACATTGTGGGGAGAAGGCATGGAAAAATAGGTCGTGAAAGAAAGAAGGTTTGGGGGTTCGTCTGCTTTGAGTTTGAGAGGTAGATCAGTTGCAACTTATGTGGGATTTACAGGGAAAGTGCATTGGATGTAATTTGGGAAAGCAAAACAGGCCAAACATTATCTTAATTTGCTTCCTTGTAGACACAGAGCTTGTAAGGTTACTGGCATCAGCATGCATGCAAGTAGATAAAGACAAGAATAAACTGAACAACAGATCATCTCTGCCTTGTTCCAGAAGTAGGCAATCCTTAAATATCCCCATGTTGCCAGATGACAAAGGAGGCCTAAAGGTAAATATATTCATTCTTGATAAAACTCACTAATTCCTGTAATGTATAAGCAGAGAAAGCAATTGCTAAGAAGTGTTTTGTATCTAATATGTAACTGGGTTTGTTGAGGAATTGTGTGTGTTTTCACATTCCTTGTTGACAGTGTGTTTTGGTTTTGTGGAGCATAGCACATATTCAACTTCCATCTTTTCAGGTGGCAAGGCAGTGGGAAGAATTTGCATTGGAGCATTTCAGTGTTTAGAAATAGATCTCATGATAAGTAAAAGGTACCATGTTCATAAGTTTAGAACTCAATTTCCATTATGATCTTCCTTTTAAATCTGGACAGAGGGTAGACTCCTTCATATCCATAAATGTTAACAGGCTATTGACATTGAAAATTAAAAAATATCATAGCAGAGATTTTAATACGAAGACTTGTGGAGGATTGTGCACTTCAGGCTTTCATGTCCCTGGCATGCTGTATCCTTAACTCAAAACTGGTGGGGGTCCAGTGGGAAACAACATGGAGTTAGAATAAGTTTATGCCAACTAAACAAAGATACTGGAATTTTCATTGACTGTTTTCAAAAGAAAAGGAAAAAGAGTTAGTTTTGTTGTTGTTACCATTGTTGCCTATTTCCAGGCACCAGTTTATTTAGGTGAATAATCTTCAGTTATGGTGGACCTCAGAATTTCCTGGAGTCCATGATGTCGTCTTTTAAGTATAAATATTACTAGGATCTTGAAAAAAACATGTTAATTTCCAGGCTCTTTTTGATATGAATTTTAAAGACCATTTAAAGTTCTCCTTCAGCTCAAATCTGTTTTGCAGTTTTAACTGTGAAGGAATATGTTTTCATATGATTATGCTATTATTCAATATGATACAACTTCATTATCAATTTAGATGAACCTATTTTACTTAGACGGAAAATTGTCAGATTAGCTTTTGGCTTTGTGGAGTACAGACCAGCAATGGATTGGATTGGCATCCTTTCAGTGTTATGACACAAAGGCTTGAGTTAGGGTCATAAAAGATGGTGAGGTGAAAAAGAAAAGATTTGTCAGTGGTGAGGATATAGACACAAGTATTGACACAAATTTAATATTCTGGAATATTTAAGTATTTGATCTCAAAACTACAGAATATTACAGTGCTTAACTAGTCATAATCAAGTATTTTTTCAGCAGAAATTGTGTTCTGTATAGTTCTATAATAAATATAACCTGGAAGCCTATACAATCCGTTCTTCCATCACTTCTTAATGCTTTACTAATCAGCCTGTCTGACCATGAGTATCTTGCGTATCTTGCTCTTCCTACAAATACTCAACAAGGGTAAAAATGATATTTTCAGATTTTCTGGCTGGAATGCAATGTCATAACGGCTGTGTGATTTTACTTGAACCATATTTTTCTCAATTGTTTGATGAATGCTATATGAAGTAGCAGTAAAATCTTTATTAAAGTCTTTATTAAAGTAAAATCTTTATTCCAGCTTTTCCTCCCTTCTGCTCACTTGACTGGTTACTCTGTCAAAAAGAGATTCATTTGGTAGAATTTATTTTCGACAAACTTGTGCTGACTGTGTCTTACAAGCTGTGATGATACATGGAGTTTTTCAGTTACGCCTTTTCATGTTAAGCATTTTGATCAGTAAATTTTCAGATTTTCCTTTTTCAGTGATTGTATATTTGTCTTTTTCCTGATTTCTATAACTTCTTCCATACTATTTACTGAGGATAATCAATATTTGTTCAGAGGTCACATTGCCTGTAATTAATCTGGTTTTAATTTGTGTAAGCTCATTTAAATACTCTTACTCTGTTAAGAAAATGCACATGTATTCCTGCCTTCCTGCTGTTGATGGTATTCATACTAAAATACCTGATTACAGGTAGGCTGCTTTTGAAGATTTTTTTAAAAATCCACTTTTCAGTCTCACCTCTTTGATCACTTTTGTTGTTAACTAGTAGATTTTTTATTTTGTAATGTGTTTCTTTCACTTTTAATTTTTGCACAATATGGGCCCTTGTTCCTTTACCTGCTGATAATGCAGTGGATATTCGTCATCTCATTCTTCACATCTATCACACAAGAACTGTTAACTGCTTTGTTTCTCACCATTTCATGGCCTCTATGTGACTCAACATGTGGGTAGCCAAGGCAACCACCAAGCCACAGCTAAAATTCAAGTAGAAGATTTATTTTGTTACCTCAACGACCAGGCTGGGTGCCAGAGACACACGGGAAACCAGGCTCCAGTAGGGTTAGTTCACCCTATAAGAGAAGCCTTCCTTCCTGTAGGTGAGAGTGTGCTACCTCTACACAGGAATTCTCCAATCAGGCAGAGGGTGAGCAACACTAGGCATAATAAATGGTGTTTTCCACACCTACATTTTTAGCATTCCCAGCTGAAAGGTCACTTTGAGTAGAAACCCTTCTCTCCTATTTGGTTTTAACCCTTTCCTCCCAACAGCCTCAAAAACAAAGTTGTCCCTTTTCCATATGCAAAAATTTTACTTCCTTTTTTTTCTTCCTGCCTGTTCTTCAGCAAGTTACACTCTCAATGTCAGTATTAGAGCAGTGTGAATTACCACATTCAGTTTCTATTTTAGATTAAAATTGTTTGAGGGCAGAGATTTCCAGTTCTCCCTCTTACTCTTTAATTCCTAGCATTGTTACAAATGTCTAAGGTATTTCTGAAATGGCAACACTATTTTTCTAGTTCTTTGATCCTGGTGCCTTCTCCCGCTGCTGCTGGATTTCAATCTTTTTATAGACACTATTTTTAACCAGAAATGAATTTTTTTTACTTGAATGTCTCAGTCTATTTAAAGCCCTTCATTACAGCTTCTGTACATATGTGATGTGGTGTGGGTATATGGAGAGGCTGCAAACTCCTGCAACAGCAAACTGAAAACTCCAGAGATGAGACCATCATATTGTGAACCCCAGAAGACAAGATGAACCTCTCCAGTGTCATTACTTTCTTGCCAGAGAGCAGTAGTTTTTTATCTGGTAACAGTGGCGGTACTTACTCCATTTTGGGGTAATTTGTGGTGTGAGCGTATATTAAGGAAGCAGAAGCGCCGTGAGTAGGAGTAACAGAGATGATGGGCGGTTAGAAGCGATCTTTCTTAGAGAAGCAAGGTAGCTTCAGTGACCAAAACCAACAAGTGCAAGCACTTTCTTTTGTAAGCTCATTGTATTCTGTGTTAAAACTAGATGAACTTCCAGTTCTTTTTGGAAGATGAATAAATTTTGAACCGTGAGCTTTACTGCTTTCTCAGAGCTATTTGTCTCTCTTGCCTTTTTTCATCAGATCTTTCTTGCTGAAAGTAATGTAAATCTTTATTAGTTGTGACACCAAAGAGATACAGAGGTCTGAGAACTCTATACATTACTAATGCTCTGTGTAGATCTAAAATATTTTAATGGTCTTCTCCTACAAGGTTTAATATGTAGAGGAAAAGTATAAGAAAGTTGCAAAGACATATCAGTGAGTAGTTGAAAAATATTAAATGCTGAGAAGAGAGCAGAATATTGTTAGAAGGGATTGTTACCTGGATTTGCTATCACCTAAAGCTATCCTGATGAAATGTTGTCAATTTAACATGAGTTTTTAAAAAAAGTGTTCTAGAAAGGGAAGGAGAAACTTTACTAAGAAATAATCAGAAGGTACTTATAATCTGATTTACTTAGAAGCCATGTAATTTGTAGTGCAAATGGCATAAGGTTTGTATAGTCTTGAGAAATGTCTTGCTAAAGATTTGAAACAGCTTGCACTGTCTGCCTGTAAAAATCTGCAAATCTGTAAATATTTGAATAAATTTTATTCTGAGCAAAGATAGTCCTTCTCCATAACAGTTTCCACGTATGTGATATCTGTATGGATGGAGGTTATAGGTACGT
Source organism: Sterrhoptilus dennistouni (assembly GCA_013397095.1). Lineage (NCBI taxonomy): Eukaryota > Metazoa > Chordata > Aves > Passeriformes > Zosteropidae > Sterrhoptilus > Sterrhoptilus dennistouni. Next base: position 690,708 of record VWZU01003187.1, on the reverse strand, counting down.
AGTCCTAAGGTTTATGTTGTTTTCACAGCTGCTATTTCCTTGCCTTGCTCTTTTTCAGTTTATAGTCTTTCCAATCTGGTTTAAATTATCTGTGTAGCAGCACTGTATGCATTGTGGTTCTTTGGTTTGACAGGAATACTATCAGAACTCTTCCAGTTTGCCACTGATTTTGAAAATCTTGATGAGAAGTTTTGATGAAGATTACATAAGCTCATATGCACACCTGTAAAAAGTAGAAAACAGAGATGCCACTCATTGATTCCAGAGAGAGTAAAAATTAATGATGAAATTGGAAGTTGATGGGAAAATTAAATATTTCCTATGTAGCCACAAAAATTCACTATTCAAATTGCCCTAATATGTCTATCTACTTTGGCCTTCTAGATGGAAAAACATTTTAAAATACTTGCCAGTTGTGGAAAAACATTTTAAAATATTTGCCAGTTGAAAAATAAGGGAAGAGAATTATTACACATACAAATTACGGTGAAGGATTCTGTTGGTAACTGCAAACCACTTTTAACATTGCTTTTTAGTTTATTTCAAAAACTCCTTGGTAAAATTATCACTGCTCTAAGGATTGCTTAATTATAATGTCTTTTCCTCTTTTTTTTTTTCTTTTAGCTGAAACTAAATTGTTCTGTCTTGTTATCAATCTAGTCCTGGTGGAGCAGGATGTCCAATCGATTCCGCAAGCTGAAGTTGACTCACACGCTGCGCCATGGATTTCCTTCTAATCAGTTTGTGCCTTTTCCGGATGAGGCCGAGCCGTCATTAAATTCCACTATAAAAGTGGCTTCACAGGGTGATACAGACTCCTCTGGAAACCTTGATGCTGCTACAGCTTGGAACACAAATAACAAAGCCAGTGGTAAAGGCAGAGTTGTCTTGTGGGAAATGAGCTCTTGTGGGGTAGTCAGGATGATACTATTTCTGAATTATTGGTTTAGTTCCAATTTAGCTTAGTATAAGTGAAAAAACAACATATTTGTACTCTGTAGAAAGAGAGATGTTCGTACTCACTTGATCCTGCTGAGTGCAGCATCATTTAAGCAGGAAAATACTAATACAACCATGTTTACTATTCTTTAGTACGCACTAAAGAATAGTAAATTCAGACAGGTCACTGAGAAGTGTTAGTATCTTCCATAAACTAATTCATGTAATGAAAACCAATTTATTTAAACAAATAAGTAAGTAATTCTGAGAAGAAAGAGAAATTGGAAAAGCCCAACTTGTAAAGCACAAGTAAAATTGTGCTTTAAAAAACTCTCCATGAAAATCCCCCACTGTCTGCAATGCAAAGTAAGACGGCTTAACTTCAGCTGAGGTGCATGACAGTGGCACTGGAAATCTTCACAGTGTGTGCTTACTGAGGGTAAAGCTGTTGATTGTTTAAAAACAATGAGCTATCCTTAGAAACAGAAATAGAAACATGTAAACAATAAAACAATTTATGTATTTTTCAGGTGCAAACGCTGCAAAAGGAGGAAAGGATGATGAATTATTGACAACTATGGTATGTTGCAGTGTTCCTGGTGCCTTCAACCTGGTTCAGAGGGTCATGTAGCTCCCATAATTTTTACAGATTTTTGCCTCCTGACCAAGCCACTTCTAGAAAAAAAGCTTATTTATAGTCACTAGACAGGAGCAGACAGGCTTTGATACACCAGTAGTTCTTAGAGTAGAAAGTACTGAAAGTATTGTGATGTGGAAGTTGTACTGACTTTTTTCAAGAGTTACCATTACCTTTGTTTGTTCAGCAGTGAAATAGTAACATAGGTGGAACAGTTGCTTAGTTGCTAACAAGCAGTATAAAGTAAGGAAAACATGGATGGAACATGGTACAATGGAGGTGTGAAATTACTAATAAAGGCAATCATTAAATACTTAGTTTGGGAGGTGTATTTGTGCTATTCTGTTTCTTCTTCTGTTATGCTGTAGCCTTTGTATTTCCCTGCAGCTTACTCCCTGGTGATGTCATTAAATTTGGCTGGTTATTATCTTTATGTTCTTTTGTAAGAACTTTTGCTATGACTGACTGACAGAACTCCAGGGAGCAAAGTCAGTTATGGTGTTTTTATCTCTTTCTGCACTGCACATACAGCAGGAACATGCAGTTGCTCACTGTTTCCAGGCATCCTGTCTGGGAATACAGAGAGGACTACATTGTAATTTCCTTGGAAATTGATTGTTATTCTTGTTAAAGTATTGAGCAATATTCAAGTTAAATATTGAGCAATATTTAGCCCGGTAAAGAAAGAGACGGTTTCTGCCACTTAATGAACTGTATTCATTGTATCAAATGAATAAGCTTAATACTGAGGGGTGCCACAATATTAATTGGTTTCTCTCTGTATTGTATTTCTCTCTGTGTTGTTATTATGTGTTGTACTTCTCAAATAGTACTTTTAGGTCTCATTTCTGTTCTGTTTAAATGTGTTTTAATCTTTTTTGCTTAACTTAAAATTTTGAAACTGCATCACCAGCTCCCAGTAATCTTTCTTAAGAAGTGACTCTTTCCCCCCACCCCCCTTTCTTTGTTCCCCTCTCTCAGCTGAGGAGTAGTGCTCCATTTACCAGGCTGCCCAGTGACAAGCTGAAAGCAGTGATACCACCTTTCTTACCACCTTCAAGCTTTGAGCTTTGGAATTCTGACCGAACCCGACTCAGCAAAGATGGCAAAGCTGAACAGATGAGAACTGCCTGGCCACAGAGAGCAATCAAGCATGATTTTAACAGCAGTGGGAACTCTGATATAGTAAGCTAACTAAATGTGTATGAAAATACTGTGTTATGCCAAGGCCCTGCTGACTGGTGAGCCGCTCTGTTTCTGATTAGAAGTTACTTTTAACCCACTGTCTCACCAATGGCTTGCCCTTTTAAGCGGTGCTGCTTAGGAAGAATGCACATCTGTATGGAAGGAACATAATGGAACAAAAGTTCTGTATGAAATGAAACAACTTTTTGTTTGGTTTGGTTTTTTGGGGGTTTGGGGGTTTTTGATTTTGTTTGGAGGTTGTTTGTTTTGTTGGTGGGTTTGTTTTTTTTTTTCTGTTAACCAGAACCACCAACAGTGTGGTAGAAACTGCTCTGATTTGGAAAAAGACCAGGGACAGAAATAAAGAATGAAAGTTCCTCAATTTTTAATAACTGAGCAGGAGGGAAGAAATATCAGTAAGACCAATATACAGACATAATATGCTGAGAGATTGGCAATAGATAATATTGTAGCAAGTAGTGATCAAGTGGACTTGAAGCAGACAGCTTTAAATTGGAAGTACTGTAAAACTGGAAAAAAAATCTTGATTATTTCTGTTTTTTTATAGAAAGAGCATGTCTGATTCTACAGTGTTTTCAGTGAAAATGCAAACCAAAAGAAAAATAGGTGGTTTGTGTTGAGATAGGAAATTAAACAGCCTTGACAGCCTTCTCTTTCACAGCTGGAGGAAAAGAAGTGCTTACTCCCCTAACTGTAGACTGGAATAGCTAGATGTAGAGAAGACTAGTCCAGAATTGTGTTTCAATGTCAGTTCTAGAAATGGGACAATGAAGACATTTAGGAGGATTTTTTTTCTCTTTTGGTTTTTTTAAGTGGACATTAGCTTAATACCAGTTAAGGTGATTTAGGTGGAATAGGGCACAGTATTAGAAGGGAAGTGATATAACAGGAAGGTAAGTATTTATCATCCCAAGAAAGATGGTCGTAATAACATAGCTGGATAATTGGCACGTGTATAAAGTGAGGAGCAGGAAAGTAGGGGAGGACTGGCCATCAGTCCTTCTGTGAGGAAAGAAGGATCTTGCTGAGGGTATAGGAAGGAGGGAAACAGTAAGTCAGAGATGGAAGAAGTGATTTGAGCAACTGGATAAGAAACATGAAGAAGCTGTGCTGCAAAAGCTCATATGTCAGATGGCTGGCAGTGGCCAATTGTGTAAAAGCAGAAGAAATGAAGGAGGATGTGGCTGAGGATTTGGATAGTGTATAGCTAGATCAGTAGTGCCTCAGTTGATAAAACTCAATAACTGGTGCAGCTGGCTGTTTAGATTACAGAGAATATAAAAAAGCAACTGGTGGAGAGAAAGTTTATATCACTTCTTTTAGCTTAGTTTGTAAGAAACAGAGATATAATGGATGGGAAGTTGGTAGCTGTTTCGTAAGATGGGAGATGTCAGGATTCTGCAGGAAAGAAATTTCACATGTGGTAATTTTTTTTCTTCCCCACTGTTCATAATACTGTGTATATTATATCTCAGGTGCATCATATATGTTCATTTCTCTTGGCCAAACATTAAGAAGAATTAATGGCTTAATATGGTGTAATTTCTTTCATTGAATAAATATATTCAATATATATATATTTATATTAGTATATATTCAGTATATATGTATATATAAAATAAGATTCTTTCTGAGATCCCCTTTTGTCCTTCAGTGAAAGTTTCAGAACTTGGGAGTTGAAGTTTGCTCTTTATTTTTCTCAATCAAGAAAGAACAAATTATTTTTCATTTTGTTTTCCAGACATCTGTTAGCAAAGGTACTAGGCCAGTCAAATTACCAGCATTTGCAAGAAGACCAGCATCTCCTTCAAATTCCAACAACTTCAACCACTCTCCCCATTCTTCTGGTGGATCCAATAATATTGCAGGAATTAGCAGGCATGGAGGAGAACTGCATAACAGATCAGGTACCATTTTTAATAAGTAATTTGTGTCTGGTTCAGTTAAGAAATTAGTGATTGTGATGATGGTAGAAGATATTAAACGTTTTCTGAGTACTCCTACCATTGTAGAAGCAAAGCTTCTGTAAATTTAGTGGACACGGGATTGGACTTTGAACACTTACATAAGGGAAGAGGAGCCTCACATCTGTTACAGAACTCTCAGTGGTCAGCCCAACTCATGCACATTTTACTGGATCCACCCATGGTGGATCAGATGGATGCTCATTGCACCATGCATGTCATAGAGCTGACTCCTATGCATGTTGCTTACTTTTTGGTTTAAAATAAAAATCAGTTTTCAATTAAAACCTAACTACCATTTTACCTGGTAGTGTTGAAGACAGTATGGTGAAGAGGCTTATGAAAGCTATGTCCAAGGGTGTGAAAGTCAGCTCTGTGTGTGAAGGGCTGGCTTCCCTCTTCTGCAACTGATTTCTGTTCTTTATTCTGGAAGCTGCTGAACTCTGGAGAGAACTGAAACTTGGAATTGTCTATTGCTTCATCCAGTCAGTTTTTAAATGAAAGTGAATGTTTGAGAGTTAACAGACATTTCAAAATTATGGTTTCCTTTACTGGGTTTATTTTATTTTTTGTTCTAGGTGGCAGTGCAGATAATGTTTTGTCTCAGATTGCAGCCCAAAGAAGAAAAGCAGCAGGCTTACCTGAGCAGAAACCCAGCCAACAGCACAGTCCTGTCCAGTCAACTCCTTCATCTACTGTGTCAGATTTGCAGTGTGCTCAGATCGTTGGCAATGGACATGTTGGCAAGGTAACAGGAAATATAACATTTTGCACTTCCAGATTGGCTAATAGGTCCTATCTCAGTCATGGGTGGCTGGTGCACAACTTTGCAGTTAAAAGAAGAATGAACACTTGTTGTATTAGTGGGAGCTTTTCAGCTCTACAAACCTTACTTTTAAGTGCAAGTCCACAGAAGATGAAACCTAGTAATAAAACATGATTTTACTCTGTTTTAAAAAACAGTAAATGCAGTAAACAGTAAACAGCTTGATCTTAGGGTAGATCTGCACTATTACAGATTCTCATTATTTCTTTCTATGGTCCAGATCCAATGTTTTGCGATAGTTATTCCTGCATTTTACCCTGAAGTGGTATAGTTAGTTTCTCTAGCTAGTTTCCCTTCAAAGGCTCTACCCGAATGCAGACCATGACATAATTTTTACCAGGATATGCTGACCACAACAGTACACATGTAACCAGTCTGCTCCATGAGGTGTTATTTTTAAAGGGTAGATCATCACCAAAGTTGGATTTTGCTCCTGCAGCCATACTGTCTGTGCTGACTTACCTGTCAATTCCCAGGAAAAGTTATACCCTCAGGGCCTGGACATTTTTGTGGATTTGTACTTTGAAGTTCTTAACTGCTTTGTACAACATTCTTGATGGTTAAGATTTTAAATCTTCAAGGTCTGCGGAGACACAAATTAGAAAGCAGCATCATAACAGAAGATGTGACACACTATTGAGAAATTGATGGGTTTATTTACATAAGGAAACATTGCATTTCAGAAAGCAAGAGAAGGAAAACACATAATTTGGGGGTTATGTTCTAATGCCTGGTATTCTGGAAATGTTAGAATACGTGAGCAAGAGCAAAATTTCTCCAACCTATGCTTATGTAATCTGCAAGCAGCTCGTTTTGTTTTGTTTTCTTTGCATCTTTCAGTGAGATTCTTCAAATTTTGCCTGAGGAAACAAAAATGGCCAGAGTATAAAATAAATACTTCTGCGATCTCATTCTCTGATGTCTCATATGGCAGCAATACACTATATTTGTATTTAATTAGTACATAAAAATGATAAATGAAATTGCAAAGTTGTTCAGAAATTACATGGAAGTTTCTGGAGGACAAAAGTCAGAAAAAGAAAAGGTGCAACTACCGAGGCTGGAACAGTTTCCATGAACAGTCATTTTGATCTGTCAGTCCTGATTCTGGAGGGTCTACTGCTTGCTTTTCAAATATGAGATTGGGAGCTAAAATTTCTAACTCAGCTGGGCCGCTGGAGTCTGAGCGTTTATACCAATTCTTTGGCATATGGTAATCTTTCTTTGCTTTCTATCCTGTGCAACTGCTCCCTGAGTTATAAATGATTCATCTCTTTTTCCTGTAGACAAAACCCCTTTATCATCCTTTTCTCTCATTAAAGTCTTCTCTGCAGAGCAGCTACCAAATGCTTTTTCTTTCAGAGATGATCTGACCAGTATGTTTTAATTAAACTCTCAGTGTGTCCTCTCAGCTTATTTTTAGCTTGGAAATAATTTCAGAAGAGCTCCTTGTGTGTCCCCCAAAAGTCTCATTTTTCTCCAGTTATATTAATCATCCCACCAAGAGATAATACCTGTGCCTGTGAGCTTTGTTTGGGCTGCAGATCCTGTGGACTTTTGTTGCAACAATGCTGCCGCTAAGAAGTTTAACTACTGTTTCCACTCACAGTGGGATACATTAAGGGATAAAAGATAGTGAATTGCAATGTGCTGCAGATCATCTTATGGAAAGGCTATTCATGGTGCTATTGAAAAGATTTTTAAACAACATTTATGCCACTGTTTTGGAAAGGCAACAGCTTTTTCAGTGTTCTTTGCTTAAATGTCTAGACAAGTTTCATTCTATCCACCAGTAACAAAACATGTTGTAGTGTGAATCTCACTATAGATATGCATGTATCACATAACTGAGGTAATTTTTTGAGATTTCTGTTGGGAGAACACAATCAAATATGGATCCACACAGACTGCAGAAGCTAGCAGTGTATTATGGTAATCATCAGTGTAAATGGTGGAAATTTAATATCTATATCCATTGAGGAATAGCTTGTGTCCTCCCATTAGGATCATGCTGTCTAAACTTGGAAATAGCTGATCTAAAAATGCAGTGATATTACACTGATCAATTTTGCAAAACTTATCCATGAAGGGTGAGATGGTGCAAGCTTTAAAGAAAAAAAAAACAAAAACATTTTACAAGATGATGTAATTTAAATAAATGCAGACAATACCAGGAAGGGAAGACCATTCTGCAACACAAATGGCCAATACCAATTTAGATGGAAATTTGAGCCAGAAAGCTGAAATGAGTTCATGATGCTCTTCAGGGAGCTCTCAAGTTTGTATCATGCTACATTACTTCTAGTCAATTCAGCAGGGCTAAGGAATTATTATATTCTGACATAGGATAGAGTAATAGAAGAATGTAACCACTCAAATGAGTTTTATCTTTTAAATCTGCATCTCTTTCATTAAGCAGAAAAGTTCCATTTATGCCACACCACAGAAGCAAAATTATAAAGACAGGAACAACCACTGTCGTTCTTGTTTCTTGCACTGTTACCCAGATCAACTTTTTAATCAGTTTATTGTAGTAGCCTGAGTGACAAAAGGCATTTAGAATTAAACTCTGAATTCAGGAATTCAGTAAAAAAATCACCTTCTTTTTGGGTCATACGGTGCAGACATCAAAATGTATATGTAGATCAAAGAATTTAGGAGATGAGGTGCATTGACTGTTTTTGGAAAAGACTGTTGATATGTGTACATATATATTTTCTTATTACCCATTTTAACTCATGTATTTTCCTCTTTTCCATTCCTCCAAATGTGTTATATATTTGCAAAATTCTTAATAAATCATTTGACTCCTGTTAATCCTGGTAACAATAAATTTGAGGGTTGGCTGGAAACTTTCATTCCAGTGCAGCAAGGGGTTTAATGTGCCCAAAACTTAGTTTGTGCTTGCTACATGTTTATGGTTAATCCAGCATGAAGTGCCACTTTAAATTAGCATCTCATATGCTTTGAAAATCTTTAATTAAGACTTAAGTCTCTGAATGAAAATCCCTATTTTCAAGTCAAAGTAATTTACTTTGGTTCTGTTATTAAACTGTTTTTATCTCAACTGCAAGTTTTACTTCTGCCTCTGCCTGTTCCAAGGGAGGTGGGAGGTGAGTTAGAAGCTGTGTGGTGTATAGGTGTTACCTATACTTAACCCATGATAGCCCTTTTAGAAAAAGAATAACTGTGGTTCTTGTAGGTAGTTTTGCTTTACAAGAAATAATTTTCCTATTACAAAATTACAGCCTTAAAAATGTATTTTTCTTGATAATTTTGAAGAGAGAGACTTTCAGCTGGGATAAAATCACTATTGCTCCAATTATTTCAATATAGACCAAGCGGAAACTTCTAGTTGTGACAAGCTCTCAGAAATTATATACAACTTAAGTAATATTGAAGCATCATGTATAGGTAGACATGTTTTCGATTATTTTTTAACTGAAATGGTTGCATCATTAACTGCAGCAAAAACTGGAGATGAACAAGAGACCTCCATCTGGGACTTCATCTACATCTAAAAGCACATCACCAACTCTCACACCTTCTCCATCACCTTCCCCATCTCCTAAGGTTCCAAACGCAGAGTCTTCTGTCTCTTCTTCTCACAGACACGCCAAGAGCAATGGCTCCAGCAGTGGTACTATTACAGAGGATGGTGAGTAGCTCACTGTGATTACAGGAGATTCATTCATCAAGAATACTGTGTGTTAAGCTGTAACTATACTGGACTAGTGTGTATCTGCATGAGAACAGGGTCTCTTCTTTCTAGAAAATATATTATGGTGTTTCTTAGTGAGATTGGCATTCCTGCACTAAACTGCCTGTTTCTCTCCCAAAACCTGTGGTTCTTTCCATTTACAGGGAGACTGGTATCACCTCAAAGCATAGAATATGTAGGTAGGCCACTCCTACATGGCCACGTTTTCCTCCTTCATGGCTTGAGTTCTGTTTTTCACCCTTTGCTTGGGGTACAAAATGCACTTTCTTCACATTAGATTTTTTTTGTTTTCCTTAGAAAATGCAGGGAAGCACATCACTACAGAGATCCATTTTTTATCCATAGCAAGTCATAGCTACATGAAGTTGATTAAGAGCTGTAGTGCATTTATTTTTCTAAATAGCAAAAATAACCTTATTACAACCTCTTTTTAACTTAAAGTCATAAGAATGATAATGTTGTTACTTTTTCAGTAAGATTAATACCTTTTAAATTAGACTTTTAGGTCTAAATTACAACTTTTAAAAAGTCATTTTACTGCATTGGGAAAAACCGGATGTCAATAACTTTGTTTTCTCTTGCAAATATCTCAAAAAAATTGAAGAAAATAACTTGACTCGGGATCTTTTAAATAAGAAATGGAGGGACTTTGTACTATTTTTGTTTTTTCTGAAATTGTCTGTATTGATTTTGGTTTATTTTCACTTATGCCATCTTTGTCCATTAATACTGTAATTCCATTTGACTCTGAAGACAGGTGATACTTGACCTTCTTTCTGCCCTCTTCTCATGCCTTAGCTGTAACATGCTCTAGTGATTGCTGGAGCAAATCCTTTCACGTTTAGTGCCATTTTATAATGATGTCTTGATAACATAAGAGTTGCTGATTTAGAGATGCATAAAAGGAAGAGAGCTCAGAGCTGGATAATAAGGCAAGTTCCCCAAGCCATCAGCTGCTCTCATCTCACCCAGTGAAGCTCAGTTTTGTGTCTGCACACTAATGCCAGGATACTGTGAGCTCCCCTGTAGCAGAGAAAAGGTTGTTTGTCAGAAGCACATGTAGCTCTGGGTTCATTGTGTTTGTAAGCTTTTGCATTTTAGTGCTCCTTCAATTCAAGGACTTCTCTTACTGGGGTTTGATAGTAGCAGCAGTACAAATGCTCATATGCCGAGCAGTAATCAGAAGAATAGGTACAGAAGGTCTGAACTTTTCTTTCAAGTGAACTTAAATGAGTAAGTAAATTGATTTGCATTGACTGTTACTGTGAAGGAACAGTAGGCAGCAGCATTCAGAGGTGTTCCTTGTTTCTTTTTTAGGCAACCACTTGGTGGACCATCAGCAGCTTGGCCCTATTTTGAGAGCCAGTGATATAGAGAATCATGAAAGGCGAAACCATGTGAGAGTAAAAGAAGGCTCTGAAAACTTGGAGAAAGGTAATCTTAGCTTACTACTATAGAACAGTATAAAAGGAGGTGCTAAATAGGAGTAACATGGCAAAAGCAGTAAGAGCTCCAAGAACCTTAGTTTGCTCCAGGGATGGAGGTAAGGAGACAAGGTAAGTGTAGAGAAAATGAGAGTGGTAAAGCAGAGGACAAACATGTTTAAAGCAAGAGTTGTAAAACTGAGGGGTTTCAGGTTTTGTTCAGCCTTAGGGTAATAATACAGGAACTGGAAGAGGGGTAGAGGAAGAGAAAACATGAAGAGCCTACATCTGAAAGTGTTCTCTATGTGTGAAAGGTGTTTGGTGTTATAGTTGTTTATGACAATAAGACTGAGCTCAAGATGCCCTGAAAGTTTCTTCCCATATCACGGCCTACAGTTCTAAACACACCAATATGATGAAAAATGAGAAGGGTAACTAACAACCTATAAGAAAAAAATGTTAATAATATATCTAAAGGTCTTCTAATGTGAATTCTGTTTTCTTTCTCTAAGATGATATTTTTCATCAAACAATGTGGAGAAGTTCCCATGATATGTTTTTTAAAACTGATTACATTTTCCCATGGATTAATGTCAGGGTACTAAAGCTTGTAGTCTGAGACCGTGTCAACTTTTGTAAATCATGTTAGGCATACCAAGTTAGTTGAACATAAGGTTAAAAAAAACCCAACCAAAACCCTAGCAGAAAATAAGACTCAACTAGAATTTTTCTCTTCAGTTGTCTTTGGACTCTCCTATGTAAAGAAGACTTCCAAAATAGTACACAGAAGTGTGTTTATCTCAAGGTACTTGATGTCTTTTGAGAAGCTTAGAGTATGAGATTCTCTTTCATGTTTCTAGTGATGATGAAAAGGGAAAGTCAAAAGGCAAAGAAGTGAAATAAAGGAAAGCAAGGTATATTTGATAATAGACCAGTGATGTCTCTAAAATGAAAGTGAGTTTATATGCAGAATATTAAATACAGTTTTGTTTTATAATGTAATAATTTATGTTCTTCATTTTGACTCTGACTTCTTAGCTTCACCGACCACTTAGGTACTTAAGGGGAAAAAACAGTTACTCATGACAGCAAAGTAACAAAAAGAAAACTTTAGCTGAGAGAGGTAGTGTGTAAGAGAAATGATGTCAGGTTATTCTGAAAGTGCACTTATGCTTTTTGGCTAATCACATTTTAAGTGTGTGGGAAGAGTCACTCCCAGGTTCTGCAACATTTAATTTCCTTAAACTTTGAGAGGAAAGACGGTATTCAGTGCTCTTAGCCTTGGAAGATGAACTTGTAAAATTCTGCCCAGTTTTTGTCTTAGCTGGACTTCAGCTGTCTGTGTTCAAGATGCCTGGATGTTGGGCACATAAGGAGAAGAGGGTTCAGAAAATCTGTGTTGTATCACTGTTTTGAATGAGCAGGTGTGTGGTTGCTTGCTCTACACTTTGCCTTCCTCTATCATGACATAGAAATATGCCTTTTGGTTCCTTGCCTGCTTGAGGAGTTTTGCTATCTAACCTGCACAATCTGGATCAGCCACCTGGAGCCAAGCACCTGCGTTTTAGGCATTGAAGTCCTTCAGTTGTCCTTACTAGTTTGGTTTTGTAAGATCCTTTTAATGAGGTAGAAAGGGCAATACAACAGGATTTATCCTAGCAAGGTAAGACTAGATCAAATTGCAGTATATGTAAGTAGGTGAGAACAGAGTGAGCCAATATTTCAATTTCTGATGTAGAATAAATGGGCTTGTTTTTTTCTTACCATAGATGACTATGGGAAATACAGGCTTTAATATGTATTTTCAGTTTATAATGCTGAGATCATTACAATCTTTTCTAATCTGTGGGATTGATTGTTTTTTTCTGTTGTTACAGATGAGCTGACTGGCATCCTTAAAAAATTGTCACTTGAGAAATATCAGCCTATATTTGAGGAACAGGAGGTATGTTTTTTCTGAAAGATCTTTTTTTTACTGCTCTAATGAAAGCAGGGTATTACATGTTGCATCTGATTTGTGATCCAGAATCAAGTTCTACAGCCATTCCTGGTGCAGAGAGAACCTTGAAAAATGGGCCAAGTGATATTTGCGGCATTCTTCAGAATACTGAAAATAGCAGAGCATTTTACACTTAACCTACAACTTTTGTATACCTAGGGTTTTTTTTCTCTCTGTTGTTACACTCTGCTTTTTCTATATATGTCTGTATCCAATGTGGCTAAACACTTCATAGGACATACTGTATCATCCCTGGAATCACAGCTGGAACCTCATTTTCAGAAGGAGAACAGCAGGGTGTGAGTCACTGAGGTGGCTGCTTTATCTTCTTTATCCACTCTGCATGAGCAATAGGAGAATTAAATTGGGGAACATAAGCATCGTGGTAGATGAGAGCTATGACATTGACTTGCTGAAGGATGCAGTGAAAGGAAATATTGTTGAAAATAAGTAAAATTAATTCATTGCAATGTTTAAGGCAGGATCAGATGCGAGCAGATGTTGTGTGTTTATTTGGTCAAAGAGAAGAGTAGTGAACAGATACGCACTAAGTTGACATTGCTACAGAGTTCGAAATTCAGCACAAGCCCAGACAATTTAGCTGCATTACAATATATTGGGTTATTATTGTTCCCCTGCATGATAGGCAAGGGAGCATTGTGTAGAAATTAATACGCATAGTGTGTGAAGGTTATATCAATATGAAAAGTTTCAGATATTTGTTCTTACGGATATGTTGATATAATAAAAACAGACATATGAACAAAACCTAGGTTTTTCTCAGGAGACACTGGAAAAGTAAACACAATATTTTGAAATTCCAAAATTACGTGGGGAAAGGGTGAAGAAAAGAGAGAAACCTTCAGTTTATTCAAGTAGCTGCTACTGTAGGCAGAGGAATTTCTGTAGAGACAATATATTGTGTATTAATAGAACTTGATGGGAAAAAAACTAAAATTCCTTTAATATTTTAGATGTACTATCATGATTAGTTAAATGATTAACAGCAGATTAGCGGCTTTACAACAGAGTGGTAAAGTGATAATTTTAATGGATTACCAGCACCATTTGGTGCTGGTAATTCATTAAAAATTCTGTTTGCACAATATTTACTTTAAGTCTATACAACTAAAAAACCCATCAAACCAATTTTAACCTGTAGTAATGAATTTTTGCATAGGTAAATTTGTCTTAACTTTTTTCCTTTTATTCCTTCTTTTTTTTTTTAACATGCAGGTGGATATGGAAGCTTTCCTCACACTTACTGATGGTGATCTGAAAGAGCTGGGTATTAAAACGGATGGATCAAGGCAGCAAATTTTGGCAGCTATTTCTGAACTGAATGCAGGAAAGGTACAATTCTAAGTACTATACTAAGTAAATAATTTCAAGGTTTTTCATATAATTAATTCAACATGCATTTTGAAATTCAGTTGTGGATGTTAGTTAGAAAAGCTAAATTAATTTTTTCTGAACAAAGTGTTCCATGTATTTGATCAGTGAAAAATCTTCCTTTGTGGCACTTCTGTTGTCTTTCAATAACTCTTTCCTCGTCCAGTGAATAAGCTACTCGTAAACATGAGCAATATTGAAGTTTACAAATATTAATTTCAGCAGTGCTAAAAAGAATCATCTGGCTGCAATAGTGCAGCTAGAGAATGCAGTATAAGAGGAAAGGTGTCCTTTGGTTAGCATAACAGGTTTTGATTCCTCTGTGATTAAGGGAATAGTGCTTCTCTCATTTCTTAAACTTTTATTGCCTTTGAATTTTATGTCGACATAAACAAATTTGCTAAGAATGGTGTACAGTAAACAGTGCTCTTGTCAGAGGGATTTTGTACTGGAACATTTCTTTGATTACGCTTGCTGATGCTTCTCAGCAGCTTTTTTAGATTTGAGGTCCACTTGCTCTCTGATACTGGAAGTTCAGACTAACAAAACACAAAGACAGTTTTCCTAAGTCAAGATCAACAGTAGTGATGAGGCTAAAAATTAGGGGAGGTGGATGATGTTCCATACTAAGATATGTCATAAAGATAGGAAGAAAATAATGAAAATGTTTCTATTGTTGTCTGGTAGTTTCAGGAAAATACTACTAGGTTTTCAATATATGTCTGTAAGGTAAGGATTTGTAATTATTTCTAATAGAATACTTCTGTATAAACATAGACACACATATTTACACATTTGTTGTGTACTCTTAATTCATTTTTTAAACAGAAATTTAAGAATACCTTATTTTATTTTATTGTTCTTTTATAGGGTCGAGAGAGACAGATTTTACAAGAAACTATACACAACTTCCACTCTTCATTTGAGAGTAGTGTCAGTAACACACGACCGCCAGGTCATTCCCAGTGTAAGTAGCACCTGAAATAAATTGAAGAATGAATTACAGGTTGAATCACAGAATCACAAAATCAGGTCGGGTGGAAAACACCTCTGAGATCATAGAGTCCAACCTATGGCCAAACACCACCATGCCAACAACACCATGGCCCTGAATGCCATGTCCTGTCTTTTCTTAAACACCTCCAGGGATGGTGATTCCATCATATCCCTGAGCAGCCCATGCCAATGTCTAATCACTTTTTCTGTGAAAGAGTCTTCCTAATGTCCAAATGTGTGGATATTTTATTTAATACTGGCTGGAAGACAGAATGTGACAAACAAGCCTGTTGGCTGGTTTCCTGGCTAATGATGTGTGTCTCTGAGACTGTAGAGAAGATTTCAACATAAAAAGTAGAGGTATCTGTAAGATGTCCATACACTCTTCATTACTATCTGAAATAAGGTTAAGATTTTTGTTGTGCAGTACTAAACACGGAAAATGGATATAAGTATAGGAAACCAGAATATACAATATACTGTCTATAGTGTCTGTGTATATATATACATATATATATATATGTATATATATATATATGTAGCATCGATGGGAGGTGTCCCTGTATGATACATAATTAACTTTTGCATATTCTATATAGGAAATAGTTCAGTATGATCAGGTAGAATAAATATATTCAAGATTTACAATTTAGCATCATGGTTTAGTCAGCTCTGTTAATTATATATTTATGTATGTATGTATGCATTTAGTTATTGTGCATAGGTGGTATTTTTATATGATTATCTATAGTTGGTTTCTTTGAAATACATGTATTCCAAGCACCAGTGTTACCTGCTAGCCAAGCTAGCAGGAGAAACTGCCTTTTAAAATTTACTGTCTGTAACCAAAACACAGAGGAAGGTGTTGCTGACCTGTAATAATTGAATACATTTCCTACACTCTCAGATATCAAAACTGCAAATCTCTGTCCTGCCAGCCACCTGAAACAAAGGTAGATACTCATCTATTACACCAGATTAAAGCATAGGGCATAACCTATTCCCACATGTACTTCTGTATCCATGTTTTAGTAGAAACAACGAAAGCCATTGAATAGCCTTGAGAAGTTCACTATGTTAAAAGTGCTTCTTCTTCCATTGTTTATTTTGCTGCTTTCATCCACTCACAAAATAATTTCATTTGTTTAACATTCATATGTTAAATAATTCAAATACTGTATGCCTTAGGAAACCTTAATAATGAGCTAGTCCCAGTTGTTCCAATCTCAGTCAGCTGCATTTCACTAGTTATGTGAAAGCAGGTGCTAACTGTTGAACTACTGATTTCTTGGGGAAAACTGGAAATTGCTGGGGAGTAGTCAGTGAATGTGGGCTACTTCCAACATTCTGTGTAGTCTGCTTGGCTGAAAGCCACTATCAGGTGTCCCTGTACGCATTGTGCAACTTTCCATTCTCAGCATAGTCAGCATGTGTGGGAACTTCTGGATATCTCTTGGTAACATCCCAGAGCTGAAGAGCCTCTTCTGTAGGTATTACTAGGTGAGCAGAAGCTGTTTGGGATTTGATTACATGGTGCAAAGAACTGGAATTACTCAAGAACCAAAGAAGCATAGAAGTGTAATGTATCTCCAAGCAAGTTGCTGACCTTAAGTGTCTTGAAGACATCAGAGGACAAGAATGGTGGCTCAGAGCTGGGAAGAACATCCTTTTATAAGAATGGAAGCAACAGTTGCTCCTGTTGAGCTTTTGACAAGACGCTGAAAGAAGGCTGCCATCAGAGATCTGGCTTTTGGGTTTTTGTGTGTAAGAGCTCCATGATAGAGATTTGACTGTGAAACAGAAACAGAAGCACTAACAGAGAAGACGAAGAGAACATGTAGCTAAAAGAAGTTTCTGCACCAGGTAAGCTGCTTTTTATTGTAAAAAGTAGCAGTGGAATCCTTATGCAGTCTCTGCAACTTGAAGTACTTTCCAGAAATGTGTAATATTTTAGAGCATAAGAGCAGCTGTACCAAGTCAGATCCAAGGTCCGTGCAGTTGTGTTCAACTTTTTCATCCAGTCTCATCTGGCACTGATGTGAAGAGCTGCTTGCTTTCATTTGCTGTGAACTTGCCATGTCCTGACTTCTTTTGCTTCACCGTACTGGATCAGAAGATACAGTGAGCAGGTATTTCCTGTTCCCTGCATACATGCCACTTATGATTTTACAGATCACTATGACATTCTTCATTCATATTTTTTTCCAAGGGGAAGGCTTATAGGCTGCTTTGTCATTCCTTATACCATAGTTTTTCTAACCTCTTTTCCTCTTCTGTTTTTATCTTTTCAGACTAGGGAGATACCAGCCTAGCATAGAGTATTCAATATGTAGGCATATTATGGATTTACATCACAGAGTGATATTTGTTTTTCAGTTGTGTTCTCTGATTCCCATTCTCTTGCCTTTTCCTAGTTATTTCTGGTACTTTGCTGTATTGACTGTAATTGAAGACTGAATTGGTATTCATTTGAATTACCTCTTACAACCCAGCTGATCTACTGAGTTTGAGCTTACAGTCTATAATTTTATATAAACACACATACATCTTTTCCATTTGCCTTGCTTATTACTTCTTATTTACCTTCACCAAATTTTGTCACTATCTTACTGTTTAGGCATAGATGTCACGTGAATACTTTTTTGCCAGCTTTCTGTTTACCTTATTTTATATTTACATGGATAACTTAGGAAATGTTTATCCCTTCACTCTATATACCCTTTCAAAATTCTATATTGAATATACTGTTCATATCCTGAATATCCTCATGCATATCCCTATGAAATATTAGGAGCGAATCTCACTACTATGGAAAAAATCATTTTACTCCAACGTTCTGTCCTCTGCCTCCCTAACAGATTATTTATCCACACAATAAATTTTATTTTTACCCTGTGGGTTCCTTATTATCTTAAAGGGCTAACCTTGGACCTTGTGAAATGCCTTGTCAAAATCAAAGCATCAAAAGGACCTCTTTTGTCTACAAGAGTGTTGGCACCTTCAAGGAATTCTAGTTGGTTGGTGAGGCAAGACTTCTAAAACCCCTTCTTGATTGCTTTCCAAAATTTCAGATTGTTGCAGTTTTTACTAATCTGGTTATTACTGTCCATCTCACTGGTCTCTGTTTCCCTACATTTGCTATTAAACCATTAAAAAGATTTTCATCACTGTTACCACATTTCAGTTATGTGACAATTTAAACAACAACCTGTGCTCTGTACACAGCAGTTCAGCTGCTTAATCCTTCTGCTTCTCTAGGACATCTTAGAAATTTACTATTACTTGCTTTGTGTATTTGTTTTATGTGCTTTTTTTGCTAGTACTTTGGGTTAAGATATCTTGGACTCCCACATAAAGAAGGTTTCTGAAATGGAATCCTTCCTCCCCACCCCATGCCAGGGACACTAGGTTAGGGTGTGTGAATTCCATGCTCCTGTCCTTGTCTGACCTGCATAAGGCAGAGCAGTGTAAATGATTCAGAGGCTACTGAACCCATAAACCATTACGTTTGGAGGCACCATGAATTCTGAATTGGCAAACAGTACATGCATGGGAAATGTTGCCTCCATCTCTTTTTTTTAATGGAAATTAATTGGTTTTTAGAAAATTCTGATAAAATTATTCATTCCAAGAGTGAACGTTTTGACAGGTTTTGATACTTTGGTAGTTTGGCTACTATTACATCTTGGAAAATTGACAATGCACCCTGTCCTTAATAAGAGAAACTACTAGGAAGATACTGCTTTTTTATAGCCCAGTGAATGTGTCCAGCAAACACAGAATTGCTGTGCTGCTTCACCATTTAGAGCAGATGACCAGCCCATGGAGGCATGAGGCAAAATGACTGCTCTGAGGAGCAAAATGCTTCTCCTTTGTCTGGTTTCCACCTTCAGCAAAACAGCAAGTGACAACATAAAGTCCAGCTTTCTGAGAGAATGGGATTTAACAAATAGTATTATGTTATCCCAGGAAAAATTTTTGTTTGTGGTTTGAGGTGATCTTTTTGCTTACATGATTCTGGTAAAAAAGAAAATTGGACTTTCTGAATGCCTAATTGCCAGGACTAATTGTTTAGTTTATTTTGGGGGGCTGTGTCAAGATTCATGCTCCTATTAACTGAGTGCAATCATGAAGTTGAACAGATCTGGCAGTGGTCTGCAGGTTAATAGAAACAAGTGACACCAAAGACAACAGTTGGATTTCAACACAAACTTGCCAAATCAGAAACGGAAAGCTGAATAAACGCCATGTGGATTCTCAAAAAAAAAAAAAAAAAAAGGCAACTGAAATAAATTCCTCCAGAAGAGCAGACATAAAATCCTATATGCTAGTTACAGTAGATGTGTAACAAAGTGTTACATGTTAAATCATCTGATAAAAATCAGAAACACTTAATGGAAGTTCCCTTGCCTATTTATGGCTTGCAACAGATTTTGCCATTTGTACAAAAATGACATGAAAAACACAAGAGAGAATCCAAGGTTTACACTCTGAAGGACACAATCTTTTTCTGCTAGGACACTTCTTAAACTCATTATGAAAAAAAACCTATTAAGATTAGTTGGAGGTAAAGCTAACTACCAGTTAACTTAGTTTGCCTTCTAATGCCAAGTTTATTGAAATGTTTGAAAGAAAAAGATGAGCCTTGTCACTTGGTACAGGCGTCTAGCTGCTCTCCCCCATCTAAACAACACGTCTGATAGGTGGGAAAAAAAGAGAAAATCCAAACATCTGGTAGGGGCAATGAATAAAGGCAGGACATAGATATCAAAAGAATAAACTGTGAATATTCTCCAGACAATATGCCTATGATGAAAAAAGAATATGATGCCTTTCTGTCTATAGGTAGTGGAAAGTCTGGTTTTTTCTTTACACATGATATGTTATATATATTGATAGATATATATGTATCTGCAGATGCGGAGTTTTTCGTGTATTAACTTTTCATTTTTAAATTCAAGCTCAAAAAAAGTGGAAATTATCCAGAGGAGGGAGTTAGAGATTGAGGAGAGAGAAGTAAAAATAGGAGCAAAATCAATACAGACTTGTATATATAAAAATCATAAAGGGTTCAGGTAGTCACTTACTGGAAAGATGCACATTGAGAAAAGAGGGATTCTCAAAATTCTGTGGCAGTAGGTGACCTTATCACACATGAGTTTGACTTTTTATACCTTTTCCTTACAGAAAGCAGCTTAAGATGATTAAAATTAATTACAGGATCAAATTGTAATTTTGATACAAGTACATTGGGAAATGTGGGCCTGTTTCTAGTGGTTGTGGCATTACTCTCTTGTTTACAGCTATGAGTCTTGGTGGTTGCAATTTTTAAGACTTCTTTTTTTTTTCTCTCTTACAGCTCCTGGCTGCTCTTTAAAACCACAAGAAGCTGTTTCTTCTAAAAGGTAGCTACTGGAACCAAAGTGGGGTGTTTTTTTTGTTTTTTGGTTGTTTTTTTTAATGGTGAAGTTTGGCATCTGACTAAGTAAATCCATACAAATGAAAATTTGAAAAGTTAGTCCTGACTGCTCTGACATAGGATTTTTTGCAGTAACATGCTTAAAATGGAAAATCACAGAAAGTCAAAATAATAAAGAGATTGCTTCTATAGTCCAACCTAAGTGTTGAATTGGTCAAGGCATCAGTGGTATGGATTTAAGAAGAACAAAGTCAGAAGAGCAGGAAGAATGGATGAACATGTGAGAAGATGGATGTTTCATTCCACTCTTACCCATAGATGAAGAACCTGTGGGAGACCTGCATGGGCACAGTCAAGAGCAACAAAAGCACAGAAGGCAAGAAAGCCACCAGAAATTGTGACACCTTCTACATGGGGAAATACATGAGCTGAATATGCCTTTATTGATTGGATACAGATAAAGGAGTCCAGATTGAAAATGTAATGATTTCATGGAAAGAAATAGAAAGGAGAAGTGATGCTGCGTTCTTCAATAACCAAAGTATACTTTATATATTCAATATTATGAGGTTAGAACAGCAGTAAAAGTAAAAAAAAAAAAAGTACCTTTTGTAAACACAGCACTTTATTTGAGGAAATGCATAATCTGTCACCAATATTTAAACAGAAAGAATGTTAAAATATTTTATATTGCTGACTTTTTTTTTGAGAATAAAACCATTTACATTATACTGGCTGGGATTTTTTTGAATAGTAACACTAGCATATACTTAAAAATACATTTTTATAACTTGATTTTGTAGCAATTTGGAAACAAAAGTTACAGTAATTACAAGTAGAAATAATTTTCTGCTTAGCAAATACCATTTTTGTTAAGCAGTTAAAATGCAAATCATCAGGAATTAAAATACAAGTCATCAGAAGCCTCTGACTTTCTATTAATCTTTCTGAAGACTCAAGTACTGCAGGTAAAGGCAAGAAGATCTTGTAGCTCCAATTACTTGAGTGCTCTCGGTACATAACTAAAGATTTTACCCATGTTCCTCACTGTACTGTCAGCTCCTGGCTGTTTTTCCTGCCTTTGAGAGTAGGTAAGTTTGAGACAGAGTCCTGTATTGTGTGTCTGTGTGTCAGGGCTGCCACAGGCAGCTCTTTAACTCTGCTCTAGGCAGCAGAGGTCTGGTCGGTGCCATCACCGGGGCCTCAAAACCCACTGGGCTACATCGGAAGTTTGATTCAGTTGTCCAGACCTCCACTGGCATTTGCCAGGCCTTGAGGCATCCAAAGCACCCAGAAGGGATGCCAGACATGGCACTACATGTGGGTTATGATCAGATTGTTGATTGCAGCCACTTGGACAAAGAGACCATTCAGAGATGGAGACTGTAATTTCATTGACTTGTCCTGATTTGTCACAGACTTTCAAAGGTGAAAGCTTTTTTTTTTGTTGTTGTTGCTGTTTGCTGTTCATTTTCTGTGTCCTCCTTTTCAGTTTAAATGAAAATCTTTGTTGGCAAACTTTGCTTACCTCATAATGAAAAGTGATACCTTCTGGGTTTTACCAAAGAAGGAGATCCTAAAAAGACCAGTTCTTGTCATGATTAAGTCTAGTGTTATAGACTTATCTGTAGTTATTAACCTAAGATTTTGCTGAGGAGTACTGTTATTTTACAAGAAGCTTTTATAAGTTTCTTTGAATTTAATTTTCTTTTTCTGCACTTTGAGCGTTAATGGAAATCAGATTTTAAATAAAGATACTTTGTTATCTGGAAATGATTCAAGTAGTCATCTATAGTATTTCTCATGCTTCAGCAAATGCCTTAGAAGCCAGGTACTTTCTCAAGGGAATAACTTTGGTTTCCAGAGTGAAGAGTAACATAAGAGTTCATGCAAAGAGATTTCTTTAATACTGAGATCAGCTTAATTTACAATTGCTTGGCTTGTCTGACTCTGACACTAATAGCCTCAAACTTGCCACTTTATTTTATTTCAAAGCCCTCTTGGCAGTACAAGGGTACATTTAGTGGGAACAGGCTTTGTCCATTAAAACCAAAACTTCTTGTGCTATATTTAACGCTCATTTGGAACACCTAATTTCCAGTCTCTCAGAAGTTTGTATTATTGAAATAAACTGTTAATGTAATGTCCTCCTTAAAGTGCCACAGCAAGGAGTTGTTTCGAAGCAATTTTTGCCACTTGTCATTCACAGCATTCCAGTGTGCATTAAAACTTAATGGAGTTAACACGCAGTCATAAAAACAACAGCAAACACATACCTGAAGTATGATTGCCATATTCCCAGCATTGCACCCAGCATTCCCAGCAAAACATTTTAATTGGCCTCTTACTTCTCTGAATTTTTATTCATAAGTAGGGGAGTATTGTTGTACTGGAGCAGGGTTCTTGAAGGTGATAAACAGGTTAACGTGAGTTTTGGAAAGCAGGCCCATTCAAGACACTTCCTTATAAATAACATTAAAATATTCTGTTCATGTGTACACTTGATCCATGGCTGTGAGTTCTTGTTTTTAATAAGCCTACGTGGTTTGTTACCCCACAGAATCAGTAGCCTCCAATTACCTGGTGCAGCGATTTCCTGTTTTCTGAGTTGTGGAAAAAAACCATTGTACAGATAGCAGCCAACAAAGTGCAATTTGATCACAACCAGCCTGATTTCAATTGTTCTCCATGGATTTCTCCATTTTTTTCCAAGTCACTCTCTGCTGCCATTATTTCCTAAGAATGGGAAGAATGAATAAAAGGAAAACAAATTGAATAAAAGCTAGAGATAGAAGCACAGCTACTAGATTGAGTTTTCTGGTTTTCTTTCCAGGATCTGCCTCTCTTTTAGGTTGTTTTTTAGGTTTTAATATTGAATGCCCTGGGATCCACTTACTTCAGCAGCTCAGGACTCCAAAGCACTTAACTGTTTATCACAGACTTAGTTCAAAATCTGTTGCTCATATACCTTTACTTAGAGCAAACAGAAAGTGTCATTCTCTGTGCTAGTAATTAAATGACTTATGCAGAGATCCACTTTTCTAGCTGCTTGGGCCACAGAATACAAAACAGAGCTCCAGTTTATAGATGTTCCTAAAACGTATTATCTCCTATCATGCATTTTAATTGCTTATTTGGTGTATGTGTCAAGCACACACACAAACTGTACTCCTTTGCAATGCTACAGACATTTTACACCATCACAGAGGCTGGAATGAGCCTTTGGAGTATGTCTTGTCCGATGCCCCCCCTGCTGAAGCAGACCACCTAGATCTGATTGTCTGGGACCCTGTCCATTGGTCTCCCCTCATCCAGTGAGATGCTCTTCATAGAAAGCTGTCAGGTATGTTAGACATGATTTCCTCTGTTGTGAATTTGTGCTGACTACTCCCAAACACCATCTTAAATATCTGGAAATTATTTTCAGGTATTTTCTCCATCACATTCCCCAAAGTCAGGGTGGGACTGATAAGGTCCAGTTCCCTGAATCCTCTTTCTTGCCACTCATGAAGATAGGGATGGCATGTTTTCTTACATTGTGCAGAAGTCTTGGCCAATCACCACAACATCTTAAAGATAATCAAAACAGGTTTGCAATGATACCAAACAGCTCCCTCCGTACTTGGAGAGTGCATCCCATCAAGTCCCATGGACTTGTCTGTATCATACAACATCTCTTGGAATGCCATGGAAGGATATTTTGTCATCTACATGTGCCCCTCAGACAATGGGTGTTATGCATACTACGTGTCTGCTAGTTCTTGGGTGTTTTATAGACATCCTCTTACAGTGACTTTCATAGTGGTTTGTCAGCTCTATTCTGAGCATCCCATCATTTTCATTGCACAGCAACAGCATTCATGGTTACTGTTCTCTGGGCATGCTGTGTTGCTTCTCAGTTTATACAGTGATACATAAACTTTGGGGTTTTCCTTTCAATCCCTTGGACAAAGAGAGTGAACAGTTTGCAGCTAAAATTTTCCAGCACTTTTTTGTGTTATCAGCATTCAAGCAAACCCAGCATTATGATGAAGTGGGCAATGGTCTCTTAAAATGCTGAGACTTTGTTAGGCTCTGAATATTCTGAGGAAAAGGACCTAGTACATACTGAAGACTGCAGTGCACTCTGTATTTCCTAGCCCGACATAACTTCACTCTTGCCACTCATCACACTGACAAGTACAGTAAAACTAATTCAAATCAGTGCACAGTTAGGGATCAGGCTATTAGATTCAGAAACAGATAGCAAATCCTGCAATAATAGAATGCCTCTCCTTAGTGTAGCCACAGGTGGTTTCCTGTGTTTTATCCAGATTACAGACTCTGAAGTCATGCTGACTAGTCCTATGATTCAGCCAGCCAGCAGACATGGCTCCAACTCCCAGGGAAACCAGTCGCTCCAAGTGCCATTTTCTGCACAGCAACCAAGCTCCTCATTTCTTGTGTTTGAGGAGAAATGTACCTCCTCAAGTATCCTGCAGTGTAAACTTTGATGATCAGACAAAGATACTGAATTCTAACATCAACAGCGTCAATTCTTTGCTCAATTTAGAAGACTATGGTGTTCTCAGATTAGGCAGTGCCCCATGACAGCTCCTAAATATGCTAGGTTTTTTTATAGCACTGCTTAAACATAAGAATGATTTTCTACTTGTGGCAAGATGCTTGCTGAGAAGTTGTAATAAAAAAAGAAATGTCCCTTTTTACTTTTCAGTAAATAAGTACTGTACCAAAGAGCCAAATACTGGCCTGATTTGTACCTGTGTAACTCTACCACATCCAAGCCACAGTGGATCGAAGTGCAAGGGAACTGCAAAAGAATCTGGGCTAAAATAATCTAGAAATGGAGTATCCCACTGTAGTGGCACACCCACCTGCCATGTCTGGTTGCATAATTTCTGTGCAAACACGGTGTGCATGGAAGGAAACCGTAGGCATATTCTTAGACAAGCAGCAGCAGAATGTGTTTGTTGTGTTGCTTTAGATATCTTTTAAATTTTGTTGGTGGTTCACCTCCCTGTTGGCATTCATCATGCCATTCTTTAACACCTTGGAAGGCCTTGCCACTCTAGTTGATGAGTAGTTATTTGATTAATATTACAAATGTATTAATGGACTTGTTCTATAATGCCTTTATTTTCTGCTGGATCAAAGTAACACAAAGAGCAGTTCATTTATAGAGATGAGGGGACAAAGAGGACAAAAGAAAACTACAAAAAAAAACCTACTAGAAAGCTCTGACTTGGTTGGATATATCAACAAAACTAAGCAAAGGATTCAGCCTGTTTATTATGTGGAAATTGGCAATAGCCTTCTCATTTGGTAGCTATTATATACATGTGAATATTTTAAATTTAATTTGGGAGAACTGTGCATAAGCACAGCATGAGAAACTCCTCATTTCTCTCCTGGAGACAACATGCAACATTAGAAGCATCACATGGCCATTTCACAAGCAGAGCATGCCAAACAATTAGCAAATACAGAAGACAGAGCTGATGATAGGATGGAAATCCATGCTATGCTGTTCTCACCTTCTATATCTGGCTCCCCATGTTACACTGGATTCCTTTTAGTTTACTGAACACACACATGGGAATCTAGATTCTTTGTTTTGTACCTTAAATTTGTCTGGTAAAGACACACCAGTGATTTCCTAGGTGAAACAAGGATGATTCAGGAAGGGAAGAAGGGGAGAAAGACACTGTTCTATGTTTTTTGCATTTTGAAATTAAAATCGCACAGAAAGTTTTAAAACATGAATGAGAGCTGTATAGCTATATTTATGTTAAAATGTAGTATTTTAAAAATCAAAACAAAACCACACACATCTAGAAATTTCCCATAAAAACATAAATGTTTACTTTCCATTTGCAACAATATTTTTACCAGCTTTGCTGTCTCTGTTCATGTACCTGCTTTTTTCAGTCTGTCATCCTAGTTTTTTTTAACATTCCCCAATGAGCTCATGTTCCGTGTAAGTGCTTATTATCAGAGCCAAGTGCATGCTGCAATCCAGATAATTCACTTCACCATTGTGTTGCTTTTTTGTTAGACATGTATATTTATAATGCAATGAAACCTCAAGCTGAGGTCACTGGATGGAAGAAGTATTTATTTGTCTCGAAAGTTTGAATGGAAGACTATGTTCTTGGCATGAGTTATCATGTGATGAATCTGGGGATGAGTGTGTGACCAGAAGGGAGTACATCCTGAGTTCTGCTCCTGCTTGACAACAGACACCTTGAGTAAATCACTTTTCTGCCAGTTTCCCCTTTCCCATTAGCACAGCTGATAATGTTTCATCTTTAGCTGGTTAAGCAGCCAACAACACTGTTAACAGAAGGCTCCAAGAAGAATTAACATTGGCATCAGTAGCAAACTGCTCTTTGACATTCTTGATATTTTCTAGGTGTTGAAATGAGAGAGTAAAAACACTATAGAAATATTCACAATTGTGTTGGTGCCCAGGTAGGAACACCACTATCCCCAGGCTTTGGATCATGATCCTTCCCAAGATTCCTGGTGAAAGCTGCAAGAGTCAGCATGAGGTTGCCAACTGCTTGACCAATCTAATTGCTTTCTATGACAAAACATCTGAATTTGTGGATGCAAGGGCAGTACCTTGACTTTTGCAAAGTTTTTAACACCCTGTCTCACAGTGAGATACCACAGTTTGGATGAGTGGATAAGTAGGTAAAAAATTGGTTATATGGTTAAGCTTAGATAATAGTAGTAATAGTACCTCAGTGGTTTATCCAGCAGAAATCTTACAAAATTCGACAGGGACAAATGTCAAATCCCTCACTTGGGAAAAGAACCCTGAGCAACAATACAGGCAGAGTGGTGGGAAGCAGCTGTGTGGAAAAGGGTTTGGGGGCCTTGGTGGACATAAGGCAGAAGCAAGACTGTCTACAAAGAAGGCCAACAGCATCCTGTTGTAGCAACCACAGAATGACGGGACAATTCCTCTCTGATCACCATTTGTTAGGCCCTGGTCCATCCAGCCTGGGGATTCACAGTGCAGGAAAGCCATGGATAAACTAGAATGAGTGCGGCACAGGCATTAAAATAGTTGAACACTGGAGTTCTCCCTGTTAGGAGAGGCTGAGGGAATTTGGTTTATTCAGCATGGGGGAAAGAGGGCTACCTGGACCCTCTGGTAGCTATAAAGCTGGTGAAGACAGCAGCCTTCTGGTTCCTCCCAGGAGGTTGTCCAGAAGATGGACTCAGGCTCTTCTCAGGGCTTCGGGATGGGAGGACGGGAGTCAGCTGTCACAGTCTTGAAAGAAGACTCCTATCAGTGGTGCTCTTCCCCCCAAAGAGAGCCAGGCAGTGCAGCAGGTTGTCCATAGGGCTGTGCATCTCCCAGTCTGGCAGGATTTTGAGACCTGAGGGGATGAAGCCCTGGACAGACAGACAGACAGACAGACAGGCAGACAGCTCGAACCTCCCAGCTGACCCTGCCTTGGGCAGGGAGCCGGACCAGGGCAGTGAGCTCAGCTGGGCTCTGCATCCTCCAGCATCCCACCGGGACCGGAGTATTCCACACAGAGCATTCCACCGTGCGAACTGCTGCGCGAGGACCGCCTGATCCAGGCGCCAGGGACCGAATTTAACACTCTCCCCTTCACTTTTCAAAAAGTTGGAGCCTCCGCTGATCTCGCGATACCCTTATCTCGGGCACCTCAGCCTCCGCGGCAGCGCCTTGAATTATTCACTGCTATCAACAATCCCAGAGATTACCGTCCCCT